>PISW01013309.1:0-27036 GCA_004023785.1 Mungos mungo
ACCACAAACCCCAATCATCACGCCGCCCCTATCTCAGCAGGAAGTAGCCAGAGACCTGACTCCGCCCCATAACACCAAAAAGGTCAGAACGTAAGAGTCACCTTAAGGTGGCGACGGAGCGGCCATTTCTCTGGGGGCTGGAGGAGAACACGTGCACAGACGACCCCTGCCCCTCACCTGCAGACCTGGGATGTCCTGCCCCATTTGGAAGCAGCCAATCATGAAGCTCCAGCTTCCCATCACCCTGACAGACGAGGCAACCTATTCCATCCCGCCATGTCCCTGAAAGGCCCTTATTTGATAATCTGCCCTCCCAAGATCAAACCCAGAGCCCCTCACCCATCCCCCACCCCCACCCCCCATCGCCTATCAGGCGCGACTTCCCCGACTCCCCACTCCCCGGGTCATGGGACCTCGCCCGGGAATCGCAGATCCCAATAAAGGCTTTCTTGGCTCCATAACGTGGTCTCTTTTTCCTCCCATCTCTGCCTCCATCTATTAAATCTTACATATGTAATGATTAAAGATCAATTCATTAGGTAAATATAACAATGCGAAAACGTATAAGCACCTAACAATAGAACTTCAAAGTGCTTAAACAGAGAGCTGAGGCGGGGCAGAGGAGGAGGGGGCCCTAGGCTTGTCTCCTCCCTCAAACACAGCTAATAGTCATCCCATCGTTCTGAACACCCAAGAAAGCAAGCAGAGGTCTGCGAGAATAAAAACTGCACATCTACAAACAGAAACGCTACCACCACCTTCTGGAAGGTAGGAGGTGCGGAGAGTTGAGTGGGGGAGACACACTGCTGTGGGGATTGCGGCCAGGGGGGAGCTGTTTACTCGGGCTACTGCGAAGTGTTACAAGCAGGGGAGGAAAAACGGAACTTCTAGAAGTCTGCTACAGTGGGGGATGCGCCTTAAAGGCGCTCAGGTGGCAAAGCAGGTGGAATCCCAGGAGTGACAGCATGGTCCTTGGGTCGCAAGGACAGGTGGGGCCAACATGCTGCGCTGTTTTCAGGCATTGGAACGGGGCCTGGGGCTGAGGGCAGAAGGTGGGGTTGCTGGCTTTATGCTGTTTTAATATAAACTCTGAACTGCTGCATGGGCACGTGACTGCCTTCCTCGCAGGGGCCAGCAGGCGGCCGGTGGGAGACCTTCCCGCATAGCAACAGAGCAGGTCTGCACTGCGGGAGTCCCTCAGATTTGGAGTTTTGAATCTCACCTGCATGCCCAAGATTTAAAACAAAAACAAACAAACAAAAAAACCTGTGGATACAGGCAGGATAAAGACAGGGTTCTGATGGAAACCAGGGACACAAGAGGGGTGACTGATTGCTCTTCTCTGAGGGTTTCCTAAGGAGTGGGGTCTTTCACCTCCAGGAGGAGAAAGCAGGGCAACGCCCTATTCATCCCCCAATCCCCTCCCCATTCAGAGCTGAAAGCCTTCAGGGAGCAAAACAGCGCCACCTAATGGAGGTCAGAGCCTCTTACACCAAGCCTACCATATACCCGCTAAGCACATTTCCACTGAAACAAGTCAGCCTGAGAATCAGCCCAGTAGGCCCCTCCCAGAGAAAACCAGCACAAAGAACTCCCTGGCACCAACCCTGCTAATTACAGAGTGCTACAAACTTAGCTCTAGGGGAAATGGGATCTAGCTTCCTGTTTACTGCTTAGTTTTTTCATTTATTTTCTCATTTTTCATTTCCTTTTTAAATAATTTATACATTTCTTATTATATATATTTGTTTGTTTTAATTTTATTTTATTTTTAGATCAAGATTCTTTTAATAAGCAGAAAGAAACACACCCAGGAGCTAGTTTGGGTTTTTTTGTTGTTGTTGTTGTTGTCCCCCTTCCCACCTCTCTCCCTCTCCCCTTCTTTCCTTCCTTCCTTCCTTCTTTTCTTTTTTGGACAATATGACAAGATGGAGAAATTCACCCCAAAAGAAAGAACTGGAAGTAGAATTCAAGGCCAGGGATTTAATCAATACAGATATAAGTAAGATGACTGAACCAGACTTTAAAACGAAGGTTGCAAGGATACTAGCTGGGCTTGACAAACGCTTAGAAGATACCAGAGAATTCCATTCTGCAGAGATAAAAGAACTAACATCTAAGCAGCCCCAAGTTAAAAATGCTATAACCGAGATGCAAATCTGAACGGATGCCATGACAGTGAGGATGGATGAGGCAGAGGAGTGAATTAGCAATATAGAAGATAAAATTATGGGAAATAATGAAGCTGAAAAGAAGAGGGAAACAAAGATTCTGGATCACAAAAGCAGACCTAGGGAAATCAGCAACTTATTAAAACATAATGATATTTGTATAATAGGAGTTCCAGAAAATAGAAAGAGGGGCAGAAGCTTTATTTGAACAAATTATAGCAAAAAACACTATTTTGGGGAAGGACACAGGCATCAAAGCCAGAGAAGCACAGAGAACTCCCATTAAATTGAACAAAAACAACCATCGCCAAGGCATAGCATAGTGAAATTCACAAGATACTCAGTCAAGGAAAGAATCCTGAAAGAAGCAAGGGGGGGAAAGTCCTTAACCTACAAGGGAAGACAGATCAAGTTTGCAGCAGATCTGTCCACAGAAACTTGTCTTATCAGAAAGGTGTGACAGGATACATTCAATGTGCTGAATCAGAAAAATAGGTAGCCCAGAATTCTTTATCCAGCAAGGCTATCATTCAGAATAGAAAGACTTTCCTAGACAGACTAAAGGAGTTCATGACCACTAAACCAGTCCTATAAGAAATTTTAAGGGGAGGGGCTCATTGAGTGGAGGAAAAAAAAAAAAAAAAGACCAAAAGCAACAAAGACTGGAAAGGACCAGGGAATGTTACCAGAAACACCACCTCTATAGACAACACAAACTAAATTCATATCTTTTAATGATTACTCTGAATGTAAATGGACCAAATGCTTCAATCAAAAGACATATTGTATTAGAATGGATAAAAGAAAAACAAGACCCATCTATATGCTGCCTACAAGAGACTCATTTTAGGCCTAAAGACATCTGCAGATTGAAAGTGAAGACATGGAGAACCATCTATCATGCTATTGGTGGTCAAAAGAAACTCATGTAGCCATACTTATATCAGACAAATTAGACTGTATTTTTTATTTTTATTTTTTTAAACATTTATGTTGAGGGACAGAGAGATGGCATGAGCAGAAGAGGACCAGAGAGAGAGACAGACAGACAGAATCCAAGCAGGCTTCAGGCTCTAAGATGTCAGCACAGAGCCCAATGTGGGGCCTGAACCCAGGAGCCAGGAGATCATGACCTGAGCTGAAGTCAGACGACTAACTGTCTGAGCCCCCCAAACATCCCAGACAAACTACACTTTAAAACAAGTACTATAACAAGAGATGAAGAAGGGCATTATATCATAATTAAGGGGTCTAGCCATCAAGAATACCTAACTATTGCAAATATTTATGCCCTCAACTTGAGAGCACCCAAATATATAAATCAACTAATCACAAACCTAAGGGGCGCCTGGGTGGCTCAGGCAGTTAAGCCTCCGACTTCAGCTCAGGTCATGATCTCACAGTCCGTGGGTTCGAGCCCCGCATAGGGGTCTGTGCTGACAGCTCAAAGCCTGGAGCCTGCTTCCGATTCTGGTCTCCCTCTCTCTCTACCCCTCCCCCCCCATGCTCTGTCTCTCTCTGTCTCAAAAAGAAGTTAAAGAAAAAACATTTTAAAAAATCACAAACCTAAATCAACTCATTGATAATGCAGTAATAGTGGGAGATTTTAACACCCCACCTACAGCAATTGACAGACCATCTAATATCCCTGATGAAACCAGATGCAAAATTTCTCAACCAGATACTAGCAAATCGAATTCAATAGTACATTAAAAGAATCATTCACCATGAACAAGTGGGATTTATTCCTGGGCTTCAGGCCTGTTTCAGTATTCACCAATCAATGAGATATAGCACATTAATAAAAGAAAGGATAAGAACCATATGATTCTGTTAATAGGTGTAGAAAAAGCATTTGACAACATACAGCATCCATTCTTGATAAAAAAAAAAATAAAAACAACCTTCAAGAAAGCAGGGCTAGAACATACCTCAACATCATAAAGGCCGTATATGAAAGACCCACATCTACTATCATCCTCGATAGGGAAAAACTGAGAGCCTTTCTCTTATGGTCAGGAACAAGACAAGGATGTCCACTTTCATCATTACTATTTAACATAGTACTGAAGTCCTAGCCTCAGCAGTCAGACAACAAAAAGAAGTAAAGGGCATACAAATCAATAAGGAAGTAGTCAAACTTTCACTATTTGTAGATGACATGATACTCTGTGTAGAAAACCTGAAAGACTCCACCAAAAGAACCACTACAATACAAGAATTCAGAAAAGTCATGGGATATAAAATCAACAGGCAGAAATCTGTTGCATTTCTATACACCAATAACAATGCAGCAGAAAAAAATTAAGAATCAATCCCATTTAAAATTGCATTAAAAACAATGAGATACCTAGGAATAAACCTAACTAAAGAGATAAAAGATCTGTACTCTGAAAAACTATAGAAGACTTATGAAAGATATTGAAAATGTCACAAAGAAATGGAAAAGCATTCCACGCTCAGGGGTTGGAAGAAAAACATTATTTGTCCATACTACCCAAAGCAATCTACACATTTAACGCAATCCCTATCATAATACCATCAGCATTCTTTGCAAAGCTATAACTAGCAGTCCTAAAATTTGTATGAAAACACAAAAGACCCCAAATAGTTAAAGCAATCCCTTCAACCCTCCCCCCCCCCAAAAAAAACAGAGGCATCATGATTCTGGATTTCAAGCTATATTACAAAGCTATATTTATCAAGACAGTATGGTATTAGCACAAAAACAGACACATAAATCAATGGAACAGAATAGAAAACCCAGAAATGGACCCACAACTATATGGTCAGCTAATCTTTGATAAAGCAGGAAAGAAAATCCAATGGAAAAAAAGAGCCTCTTCAACAAATGGTTTTGGATGGGGCACCTGGGTGGCTCAGTCGGTTAAGCCTCCGACTTCGGCTCAGGTCAGATCTCATGTTTGTGGGTTCGAGCCCCGTGTCGGGCTCTGTGCTGACTGCTAGCTCAGAGCCTGGAGCCTGCTTCCGGTTCTGTGTCTCCTTCTCTCTCTGCCCCTCCCCCTCTCATGCTCTGTCTCTGTATCAAAAATAAATAAAACATTAAAAAAATTAAAAAAAAAACAAATGGTTTTGGGAAAACTGGACAGCAACATGAAGAAGAATAAAAGTGGACCACTTTCTTACACCATACACAAATGTAAGACAGGAAACCATTAAAATCCTAGGGGAGAACATATGTTTCCATTTCTTATTTACTGAACGTGTTAGGCAGGAAATTGAGCAGGAGCAATAGGAGGACAATCTTAGATGTTCTGACAGGGATCCCCAACCACGGACTGCCCAGGGACCACCCTATTCCCTCTGTCTCGCAGTAGGTTTGCAGTTATGACATCTCGGTGAAGAGTTAAGTTTGTGGCACTTGCTGCACTTTTGCAGAAAGCATCCTCTTGTCCTTATTTAGCTTAGATCTCTAGAAATAGTGAATATAGGGGCACCCAGGTGGCTCAGTCGGTTGAGCATCTGACTTCAGCTCAGGCCATGATCTCGCAGTTTGTGGGTTCAGGCCCTGCATCAGGCTATGTGCTGACAGCTTGCTCAGAGACTGGAGCTTGCTTCGGATTCTGTGTTTCCTTCTCTCTCTGCCCCTACCCCTGTCTCGGTCTCTGAATAATAAATAAACATAAAAAAATAAATAAAGTGAAGGGATGGAGAAGTACTTATCATGCAAATGGATGTCAAAAGAAAGAGAGTGGCAATACTTCTATTAGACAAACTCGATTTCAAAAAAGACTGAAATGTTCTGCACTGCAAAGAAAACAATCAAGAAAACTAATAGGCAACCGACAGAATTGGAAAAGATAGTTGCAAATAACATATTGGATAAGGGGATAGTATCCAAAATCTACAAGGAACTAACCAAACTTCATATCCAAAACCCAAATAATCCAGTGAAGAAATGGGCAGAAAACATGAATAGACACTTCTCCAAAGAGAACCTCCAGATGACGAACAGACACATGAAACGATGCTCAGTGCCCCTCATCATCAGGGAAACACAAATCAAAACCACACTGAGATACCACCTCACACCGGTTAGAGTGGCTAAAATGAACAAATCAGGAGACTATAGATGCTGGCGAGGATGTGGAGAAATAGGCACCCTCCTACACTGTTGGTGGGAATGTAAACTGGTGCAGCCGCTCTGGAAAAGAGTGTGGAGATTCCTCAAAAAAATTAACAATAGAAATCCCCTATGACCCAGTAATCACACTGCTAGGGATTTACCCAGGGGATACAGAAGTGCTGATGCATAGGAGCACATGTAGCCCAATGTTCATAGCGGCATTTTCAACAATAGCCAAATCATGGAAAGAGCCTAAATGTCCATCACCAGATGAATGGATCAAGAAGATGTGGTTTATATATCCAATAGAATACTACATGGCAGTGAGAAAGAATGGAATATGGCCATTCATGGCAACGCAGATGGAACTCAAGGGTGTCACGCTAAGTGAAATAAGTCAGGTCGAGAAGGACATATACCATGTGTTTTCATTCATAAGTCTAACAGGAAAAACTTAACAGAGGACCATGGGGAGGGAAAGGGGGGGAAAAGTTAGGGAGAGGGAGGGAGGCAAATCATGACAGACTCTTGAATACTGAAAACAAACTGAGGACTGAAGGGGGAGGGGGGGAAAGGAAGGGGGTGATGGCGGAGGACACTTGTGGGGAAGAGCACTGGATGTTATATGGAAACCAGCTTGACAATAAGCTAGTTCCTTTAGGTGTAAGGTTAGGTTGTTTATTTGAACTTTTTCTTGCTTCTTGAGGTAAGCCTGTATTGCTATTAACTTCCCTCTTAGAACAGTAGAACAAAGAAAACCAGGAGCCAGTTCTTTGAGAAGAAAAACAAAATTCAGAAACCTCTAACCAGACTCCTTTAAAAGAGAGAGAGAGAGAGAGAGAGAGAGAGAGAGAGAGAACGAACTAGAGCTCTGATGAACATAAATGCAAAAATTCTCAACACAATACTAGCAAATCAAATCCAACAATGCATTTAAAAAAATCATTCACCACAATCAAGCAATCAAGTGGGATTTATTCCTGGATTGCAAGGGTGCTTCCATATTTGTAAAGCAAGCAATAGGACACATCACATCAATAAGAGAAATGATTATTTCAATTATTTCAATAGATGCAGAAAAAACATTGACAAAGTATAGCATACATTCATGATTAAAGCCTTTAACAAACCACAACATAATAAAGGCCATGCATGAAAAACAGCTAACATCATGATCAATGAGGGAAAATCGAGAGCTTTCCCCTTAAGGACAGGAACAAGACAAGGCTGTCCACGCTTACCACTTTGATTCAACATGCACTGGAAGTCTTAGCCACAACAATTAGACAACCAAAAAATAAATAAAAGGCATCCAATTCATAATGAAGAAGTAAAACTTCCATGATTTGCAGATGACATGATATTCTATATAGAAAATCCTAAAGACTCCACCAAATAACTATTTGAGTTGATTAATAAATTCAGTAAGGTCTTCGTATACAAAATCAACATACAGAAATCTGTTCCATTTATTTTTTTTAACATTTGTTATTTTTGAAAGAGCACGAATAGGGGAGGAGCAGACACAGAATCTGAAGCAGGATCCAGGCTCTGAGATGTCAGCACAGAGCCTGATGCTGGGCTCAAACCCACCAACCATGAGATCATGACCTGAGTTGAAGTTGGCCACTTAACCGACTGAGCCACCCAAGTGCCCCTGGAAATCTGTTGCATTTCTATACACTAACAATGAAACAGCAGAAAGAGAAATTAAGAAAACAATTCTATGTATAATTGCACCAAAACTAATGATATGCCTAGGAATGAAGCTAATCAAAGAGATGAAAGACCTGTGCTCTGAAAACTATAAAACACTGATGAAAGAAATAGAAGATGTCACAAAGAAATGGAAAGACCTTCCATGCTCATTGATTGGAAAAATATATATTGTTAAAATGTCTATCTTACCTAAAGCAATATACACATTTAAAGCAATCCCTATTAAAATATCAAAAGCATTTTTCACAAACCTAGAACAAACAATCCTAACATTTGTAGGGAAACAAAAGACCCCAAATTATTAAAGCAATTTCAAAGAAGGAAAGCAAAGCTTGAGACATCACAATTCCAGACTTCATGTTAAATTACAAAGTTGCAGTAATCAAACCAGTATGGTACCAGCACAAAAATAGACATAGATCAATAGAAAAGAATAGAAGACCCATAATAAGTCCATAATTATATGGTCAATCAATCTTCTACAAAGCAGAGAAGAATACCCAGTGGGAAAAAGACAGTCTCTTCAACAAACGGTGATGGGGAAACTGGACAGCTACATGTAAGAGAAAGAAACTGGACCACTTACACTACATACAAAATAAATTCAAAATGGATTAAAGACCTAAACATGAGACCCAAAACCATAAAAATCCTAGAATTGTGCACAGGCAGTATTGTCTCTGACATCAGCTGTTGCAACTTATTTCTAGATAGGTCTCTTGAGGCAAGGGAAACAAAAGCAAAAATGAACTATTGGGGCTTCATCAAAATAAAACGCTTCTGCAGAGTGAAAGAAACAATCAATAAAACAAAAAGACAACCTATCAAATGGGAGAAGGTTTTTACAAATGACTGATCTGATAAAGGGTTAGTACCCACTATCTATAAAGAATTTATACAAATCAACACCCAAAAACCAAATAATCAA
This sequence comes from Mungos mungo, assembly GCA_004023785.1. Lineage (NCBI taxonomy): Eukaryota > Metazoa > Chordata > Mammalia > Carnivora > Herpestidae > Mungos > Mungos mungo. Next base: position 8,906 of record PISW01013309.1, read on the forward strand.
ATTTTAAAATGGGCAGAAGACATGAACAGACATTTCTCCAAAAAAGATATACAGATGGCCAACAGACACACGAAAAGATGCTCAACATCATTTATCATCAGGGAAATACAAATCAAGATTATGAGATATCACCTTACACTTCTCAGAATAGTCAAACCAAATAAACCAGTCAGAGAAAGACAAATATCATATGGTTTTACATACATGTGGAACTTAGGAAACAACATATGAACATAGGGGAAGGGAAGGATAAAATAAGACAAAAACAGAAAGAGAGGCAAACCATGCGAGGCTCTTAAATACAAAGAACGTTAGTTCTCTGAGTGTTGCTAGAGGGGAGGTCAGGGTAGGGGTGAACTAAATGGGTGATGGGCATTAAGGAGGGAACTAGGTATTATATGGAAGTGATGAATCACTGGATTCTAATTCTGAAACCAATACTACACTGTATGTTAACTAAATTGGATTTAAATTAAAAAAGAAAAGAAAAGAAACAAGTGTTGGAGAAGTTATGAAGAAAAAGGAATTCCCATGTCCCATTGGTAGGAATGTAAACTAGTGGGGCAACATGGAAAACAGTGTGGAGGTTCCTCAAAAAGTTAAAAACAGGGGCACCTGGGTGGCTAAGTCAGTTAAGGATATGATTTGATTTTGACTCAGGTCATGATCTCATGGTTCATGAGATCAAGCCCCATGTAGGACTCTACCCTGATAGCGCAAAGCCTGCTTGGGATTCTTTTTCTCCCTCTCTCTGTCCTTCTCTCCCACTCATGCACACGCATTCTCCGAATAAACAAACATTTAAATATTTTGTTATTTTTTTTGACAAGACCTATAAAATAAAAACTCTAGCCAGTCTAATTAGGAAGAAAGGGACAAGACAAAAATTATCAACATCAGGAATAAGAGTGGACATCACTATAGATAATAAAGCTATTAAAAGATAAAATATTATGAACACCTTCATACCCATAAAACCAAGATGAAAATAAATCTTTGAAAGATATAAAATATCCATAACAAACCCAAGAAGAAATAGAACAATGGAATAGCTCAATATTTTATTTTATTTTTTAATGTTTGTTTATTTTTGGGAGAAAGAAAGAGACAGAGTGTCAGCAGGGGCTGGGGAGGGGCAGAGACAGAGGGAGACACAGAATCTGAAGTGGGCTCCAGGCCCCGTGCTGTCAGCACAGACTGTGAGATCATGACCTGAGCCGAGGTTGAACGCTCAACCAATTGAACCACACAGGCACCCCTCTATATTTTAAAAATGGAATCTATAAATATATTCCTTAAAGTAAAAAAAAAAACCTAATAAAGTCAAGTCTCAGATTGCTGATCAATTCTACCTAAGACTTAAATTAATATGAACTCTATACAAAATCTTCGGGAGAATTGGAGGAAATTATTTCTCACTCCTTTTATGAAGCCAGCATTTCTTTGATACCCAAATCAGGCGAAGACACTACAAGAACAGCAAACTATAGTTTTTATAAAGCAAAGAAAACCATCACAACAAAAAGGCAGTCCTGCTGAATTGGAGATTTTGCAAATGATATATCTGACAAAAGGTTAATATCCAAAATATAGAAAGAACTTCTACCACTCAACACCAAAGCCACAAATAATCTGATCAAAATAGGCAGAATACATGAATAGACATTTTTCCAAAGAAGACATACACATGGCTAATGGACACATGAAAAGCTACTCAACATCCCTCATCAGCAGGGAAATGCAAATCAAAACCACAATGAGATACAGAGGTCAGAAGAAGTCGCACGTTTTCCAAGTACTGGAAAAACAAAGAAACCTCATCTTGAAATTCTATATCCAGCCAAACTATCCTTCAGGATGAGGGGAAAAGAGACATTCTTAGATGAAGTAAAACTAAAAGAATTTGTTGTTAGCAGGCCTATCTTTCAAGAATGGCTGAAAAATTTTCAAACATAAAGCAAACAGTAAAACAAAGACTCTTTGGAACAGAAGAAGGAAGAACAACAAAAGGATTATTATATGGCTACATAAAAAGACAATCCTCCTCCTGAATTTAATAAGACATATTAGATGGTTGAAACAAACACTCTCCCACCGCCTGATATTCAAGACAATGATATTTAAAAGTGGGGAAGATAAAGGAATCTAAATGGAAGTAAGGCTTCCACACCTCAAAGTGATAAAATGCTAATGTCAGCAGACTATTTTAAATCATATATGTGTGTTGTAATATCCAGAAAAACAATTAAAAATACAAAGAGATACCCTCAAAAACACTGTAAATAAATAAGATGAAATCCTAAAAGCCCTATATATCTACTTGGGATTCTGCACATCAGATAGCTAAATTTATGTAAGAGTATAAAGTCACTCAGGGAATAACGTAATGTATGCTATTGGAGCATGGACTATTTCCACTTAGAGGAAATATTCATTTGCTTCCCACCACTGGCAGGGAACATAAACAAACAAGATGGAGTCAACCATTTACTGAAATGGTGAAACTAAAATTTTGTGAAAACTGACCAATACCTATCACAGTACAACAACTCAATATACTTTTCTTTCCTCCTCAGCTCACCATGCTACCCTATTTCATTTGCATACACGATCCAAAGGTAATTTATATTTGGGAAGTGCAAAGTTATATATAGATGGTTTGGTGCATTAGACAAAGAAATTACATTTAAAACAAAAGTATGACCCCACTATGTTTTATAAAGAGTATAAACACCTTAATTTTATCATAAATGTAAAAAGTCCTCCGTTTTCCTCTATGTAATGTGTAAGGATTAAAAAAACACTATAAATTTCGTTCAGTCTCTTATGTTCTGTGACCAGACTGAATTGTTTTTCCTAAACAGTATCAGGCACAATCCTCAAACAAGGCAGCGTAAACTTACCAATTGCGAGTTTGGGCTTTGATGTTATCTGTACCTGGGCAAAAATGCTCTGGTTTGTGTACTTGGCAGCTGAGTGGCCCAATTTAACACCCTGGCCTCAGTCTCTTCATTTGTAAAAAGGATTGGGAACGATCTACTTTACAGGACTGTTGTAGAACCAATACGTCAAACGCTTTGGCGTATAAGCAGTCACTGGCAGAAACTGTTGTCAGAGGTAAACATAATTATGGAAACAAAGTAAAGCATTTCAAGAAGTCAGAATATTTGGGGTTATGACACAGAACTACATTAAGTTCTACAGTCAGTAGAGAGGTTACCTCCGAAACCAAAATTCTGTGTTATCTGGGACCCTAAGATCATTTACCACATGACTACAGTGCTGAGTCATTTTCTATCTCCTACATTAGGACAGTGTCACCCCTCCCACATCTGGTGTAATCTGTTCCATAAAATAGGGTTGAATCCTACTTCATTAGTATACTGTAACTACAACACTAGTGATTTTTTTAAAGCTTATTTTAAGCCATATGTTCTTTCCTTTGAGAGAAAACGTCTAATAAAGACAAGTAATGATTTTACTATCATCTCCATAGTTTTAGCCTATACTAGAAATGCAAGCTTATCTTCTGTTTTAAGACCAAGCCACTATATGCCAAAATGGCCACCTCAAAAAAATCATCTAATAAAAATCACACATTCCAAAGAAACAAACAAACAAACAAACAAAAAGGCTGTGTGGCTCAGTTGGTTAAGCATCTGACTTCAGCCCAGGTCAAACTCTCACAATTCCTGGATTCAAGCCCCATCCAGCTCTGTGCTCACAGCTCAGAGCCTGGAGCCTGCTTTGGATTCTGGTCTTCTTCTCTCTCTTCCCTTCCCCTGCTAGTACTCTCTCTCTCAAAAACAAACAAACATGTAAAAAAATGTTATCACTTTACACTAGTCAGAATGGCTATTATCAAAAAGACAAGAAAGAAGAAGTGTTGGCAAAGATGTGGAGGAAAAGGATCGCTTGCACACTGTTGGTGAGAATGTAAATTGGTGCAGCCACCATGGAAAATGGTATAGAGGTTCCACAAAAGGTTAAAAATAAAAATACCATATGATTCAGTAATCCTACTACTGGGAATTTACCCAAAGAAAATGAAAATACTAATTTAAAAAGATTATGAAGCTTTGTTTATTGCAGCTTTGCAATAGCCAAGATATAGAAACCCAAGTGTCCATCAATAGATGAATGGGTAAGGAAGATGTGGTGTGTATGTGTATGTGTATATATGTGTGTATATAAAACAGAATATTACTAAGCATCAAAAAATGAGATCTTGCCAGTCATAACAGCATGGATGGACCAAGTAAAATAAGTCAGAGAAAGACAAATGTCATATGATTGTACTCACACATGGAATTTTCTAAAAAAGAACAAAAATCAGAAACAGACTCAAATAGAGAGAACTGATGGCTGCCAGAGTGGAGGGAGTGGGGGCTGGGCAAAATGGTTAAAGGGGAATGGGAGGTACAGGATTTCAGTTACGGAATAAACAAGTCACAGGGAGTAACATGTGCTGCGGGGGAAAGCAAACTATAGACTAATATAGCTCATGAATATACATGAAAATTATATCAAAACATCAGGAAGTCACATCCAGCAAGATTTACAAAGGATAAATTCGTGACCAAGTGGGGATCGTTCAGAGAATGCAACATTGATTTGACACTTAAAAATATATAAATATAATTCACCACGTGAATAAGAGACTAAAAAGAATGACCACATGGCCAGTTTAATAAGCGATAAAATTCAACACCCATTGATGATTAACACTCTCAATTAACTATGAATAGAAAAGAACACTCTGATAAAAGGTATCTGTAAAAACTACAGTTAATGCTATACTAAATATTGACACAATGCATGCTTTCTTGCTAAGACTGAAAAATAAGGCAAACATGTCTAATTTCATTATGTCTATTCAATATTGGACTGAAGGTCCAAGTAAGTACAAAAACTAATAGGTGTAGAGACCATAAAGAAATAAAACTATTTGCAGATGACACAGCCATCTACTATTTTAAAATACAGTGGAACAGTTGAGGTATGGTAGAGTCAACAGATCAGGAAACATTGCCATCGAAATGATATTGATAATAATATCCTGGAGGATTTCTTGGGGCAAGATGGCAGGTCTGGAAGTTCTTAGAGGGTATGAACTGAAATTTTGAGTACATGTAAAAATTAAGGGTATTATTCCCCCTGTTTAACCAGGGGGAAGGAATCCTGTTGCAAATAGTTTTTAAATCATAAAAATCACACTGATTTGAGCATATGTTGCTCATAGGTTGTCTGTTTGCTTGCCAACTGAAATATCCATCATTAGCCCTCAGGCAAGCCTTCTAATTTGGCCAGTTACTCAGGGCTCTTTACCTCAATTGTCAAACTGGTTAGCGATAGGAAACTGGTAAGGTCTTCAGATCACAGGGCTTGTATTAGCCAAACTTGATAGCATGGAAGCCTCAGCATTTGCCATGTCTGGTTGAAAGTGGTTTACTTGGAAGGTTTGAACCTCCTGGTTGTAAACCGAGGAAAACATCCAAATCAATAGTAACCAGACCAACCGTCAACAGAATGGTGTACAATTGCATTTGATAGGCTGTGTTGTAGAATGTTGGGATTCCTTAGCATGTATTATTACCAAAGGGGGCAGTCCAGTTTCATCATTATAGGATATGGTGTTATTATGGGCTGAACTGTGCCTACCCACCCACTCATATACCCACACACATTCATATTTTGATATCCTAACACCTAGTACCTCAGAATTTGACCATCTTTGAAGATCAAGTTCCTAAAGAGGTGATGCAGTTAAAAATGAAGTCTTTGGGGTGGACGTTAATCCAATCTGACTGCTGTCCTTATAAGAGGGGGAAATTTGGACACACAACGGGACACCATGTATGCTTGGCACAAAGAAAAGACAATGTGAGGACACAGCAATAAGGCACCATCTCCAAGTCCAGGAGAAAGGCCTCAAAAGAAGCCAAAGCTGCCCATACCTTGGTCTTGGACTTCCAGCCTCCAGAGAAAAAGCCTTTCTGTTGTTCAAGCCACCCAGTATTTTGTTAATGCTAGCCAAAGCAAATGAATAGTGCTGACTTTTAGTATATCCAAGTGTAATATTTATTTGCTAAGTGAAGTTTTCTGTATTCCCTTCTAGGGAGTTCTTACAGCCTTTAGGGATAGGCCTGGAATACTAATTTCCTGAAAAGGACCAGAACAGAGATCATCCACACCTTTGAACCTGAATATTCAGATAAGTTTTAAGGGGTAGTGGAAATTTGGGCTCAGACTGGTCCCAGGAGAGTATACACCTTCGATCTGGTTCCCAGCCCTCTAGGATGGAAGATCAAAAGTTTATGTTTTCTGCTTAGATGACCTATTCACTCCTGTAAGTGGGGTGTTGAAGATCCCTACTATTATGGTATTATTATTGAGGAGTTTCTTTGTGATTAAGTGACTTATATATTCACAAATCAATTGGGTTCTTTCACATTGGGGGCATAAATATTTACAAGTGTTAGATCTTCTTGGAGGATAGATCCCTTAATTATGATCTAATGCCTTTCTTCATCTCGTTACAGTCTATTTTAAAATCTAGATTGTCTGATATACGTATGGCTACTCTGGCTTTCTTTTGGCGATAGATGGATCTCCATCCCCTTACTTTCAATTTGAAGATCTCTTTAGGTTTAAAATGTGTCACTTATAAACAGCATATAGATGGATCTTGTTTTCTTAAACATGTCATGTTATAGGTGTGAAAAAATGCTTTGGCGTTGATCTAGCTGCATTTCAGGGATGAGAGAAGTGGAGAACTTCCATGCTGCCACCACTAGGGCTCTTAATCAAACTAGTGATCTGAGACCTGTTAGAAATATGAAAGTTTTCTCAAATGCCTTTTCCAAGAGATAGCAATGCATCTTTGGGGAAGTGAAGTGTGTGCCTCGGTAACTATCAGTCATTTCTGGAATTCTAAAGAGGAAAAGGAATATCCTGGCAAGGGCATATCTTGTGGCTTTAGTATATGTAGAGATATATAATTTGATTTCTACTTTGGATGGAAGAGAATACCAGAGTCCTTTTGCTAGAGGGGACAATTTTTAGGCAAAGGTCCAATAGTTGGTGATAAACATGGCCAGGGCATCAGTGCCAAGATGACTGCCTCAGGTGTGACCAGGTGTGTCGATGCCTGGATCCCATTTTTCTTTAATGTTTTTATTTATTTTTGAGAGAGAGACAGACAGACAGAGTGAACGGGGGAAGGTCAAAGAGAGAAGGAGTCACAGGATCTGAAAACAGTCTCCAGGCCCTGAGCTAGCTGTCAGCACAGAGCCTGATGAGGGGCTCGGACCCACGAAGATCATGACCTGAGCCGAAGCCGGACGCTTAACCAACTGAGCCACTCAGGCACCCCGTGGATCCCATTTTTTTTAATGTTTACTTTTGAGAGAGATGACAGGATTGGGGGAGGGGCCAAGAGAAAGGGGAACGGAAGACCTCAAGTGAACTTTGTGCTGACTGCAGAGAGCCCAGTGCAGGGCTCAAACTCAGGAACAAGATCATGACCCGAGCTGAAGTGGATGCTCAACCAACTGAGTCACCCAGGCAGATCCTGTCTTATCAGGGACATCTTGACTAAAGGATGGAAAGCAGTGACATTCTATTGATCTCCATATGGTAGTTCTTTTGGAAAAGCACAGAATTAGGAGACTCACACTACCTAGTTTCACAACTTGCTCCACAGCTAGAGCAATCAGGACAGGCTGCTAAGAGCGTGGAAACAGACATACAGCTCACTGCCACAGAGAACCCATAACTAGTACCACACATACACTGTCAGCTCACTTTTGATAAAGGTACCAGAGTATTACAATCCAATGGAGAAAGGGTAGTCTTTGAACCAATTGTACTGAAATCATCGAACCACAGGTTAAAATACATGAATCTTCATCCTTTGTACCCTATTTATGATATGACTCAGAATGCATCATAGACTCACATTAAACTGGCGATCTGGAACTTTTAGAAGAAAACATAGGAGACCACATTTATAAACACAGGTTATTCAAAGATTATACTGGATACAGAAAGGACCAATCAGAAGAAAAACTTAATAAGCTCAATTTCATTAAGTTAAAGGCACTATTACAGAATTTAAATGTTAGGCTACATAGTTAGAGAAGACAGAAGATGAACTGATAAAGAACTTGCATCCAGGATTTACAGAGAAGTCTTAGACTTCAATGAGGTAAATGATTATGTAAATGGAAAAAATATTCTCAAACACTTTCAAAAGATAGAGGAATGGCCAATAATCACACAGAAATGCTCAGTTTCGTTCATCAGAGGGAAATGCAAATTAAAACCACAATGAGATCCTGCCACACACCCATTCGAATGGATCAAATTAAACAAATAATTTGATCATACCAAGTTCTATGGAGGATACAGAACTGGAACTGTTGTACAAAATACAACAGCACTTTGAAAAATAGTTTGGCACTTTGTTATTTAAAGTTGACTAAATTCCCTCAAGACTCCACAATCTCACTCGCGGGTAGTTACCCAAAAGAGATGATGACGCTCATCCAAAAACCACATGCAGGCATTTACGGCAGTTTTATTCCTAAGGGACAAAGGCTGCAAATAACCTAAAAGCATGTGGAGAAATTGGAGCCAGGAATCATACATTCCTGGTGGGGGTGTAAAATACTATGGCCACTTTGGAAAACAGCCTGGCAGTTCAAGGGGTTAAACCGGGTTGCCATAGGACCAGCAATTCTACCTCTAAGAGAAATACCCAAGAGAAATGAAAACATACATCCACATAAAACCTTGTATCCAGATGTTTAAAATAGCAGGGTACAAAATAGCCAAAACCTCAGACTAAGAGGTGAAACGTGCTACCTCCGTACCATGGAATATTCCTCCGTCACAATAAGGAACCGGTGATGCCTGCTGGATGGACCCTGACAGCGTCACACCAAATCAAGGAGGCCAGTCATCAAGGACTACATATTAGAGGATTCCATTTCTATGAAGGGCGGAGCAAGGAGCTAAATTGTGCAGGGTTGCTTTCCGAGGTGACGAAAATGTTATAAAATCATGGTGATAGTTACACATATCTGAATATACTAAAAACCACTGAGTTTTATGCTTTAAACAGATGAACTATAGGATATGTGAATGCTACCTCCAACTGGTTATAAAAATAGGCAAAGAAAGTTCCAATCAAAATCATACTTTTTCTATTATTGCTACTGTAGTTACCAAGTTCTGTTTTTTTAATTTATAAATTTATCATCAAATTGGTTTCCATATAACACCCAGTGCTTCTCCCCAAAAGTGCCCCCCTCCATTGCCATCACCCCCTGCCCCCCACCCCCTCCCCCTCCCGTCCTCGGTTTGTTTTCGGTATTCAGTAGTCTCTCATGGTCTGTTTTTTAAAAGAGCATTGAAAACAGCTGATTTGTAAGCAGAAGCATAACATGGGCATTTCTATTTGCTTTCACACAATTTGTGAACCAACAGGGAGAACAGGAAATATAAATGAAATTCAAGGATAAAAAGCAAATGTTCGGTATATTACAGATACTAAATATTTTGGGGTCATCTTTTACTCTGAGTGAATTGAGAAACGATGTGCCCACTCATAGCCACATGAGAAACAAAAGCACAACTCACCTGGAACTTGGTCACGGTCTCCTCCTTTTTCTGGAGAAGGACACAGTTGCAAGAAAACGGAACTAGATAAAAGAAAAAGAAATCATGAGAGAAAGGCCAGGAATTCTCCAGCCTGTTTGGCATCTTGTGAGGACTTTCAGTTTGTGTGAAAGCCCCTTACACAAAACAGACACAGCCCCACATGGCCTGGTGAGCAGAGTATGGACTGGGTTCCTGTTCCCACCAGCTTCCTCTGGGATAAGAGCAGCAGGGTCTAATAGCGCCAATGGCCGTTCCCCTGAGCTCCCAGGCTGGCCGTTCCAGGGCTGGCAGTGTGGAAAGGGGGAGGCACTAGGCGGTATAATACCTAAGTTTAAATCATGGCCATGCTACTTCCTGGTCAAATGATTTTGAGTTGGTTCTGTCATCTGCAAGGCGATAACAAAGCTCCTGCCCCAGAGCTCAGTTGTGGGGTTTACACGTGTTGGGGGGAAGAAAGGCTTCTGTGGGGGGGGGGGCGGGAACCCCACCTCCTGGCAGCTGCAGAGAAGCACAGTCCCCATCAGAGAGCCATCTTGGCAAATGGGCTTAGAAGACCCTGGGACACTAGGGAACTTCACCTTTGAGGACTGTGAAATCCCGACTGGTGGCTTTACTTATCATTTGTTGCCTCATAGGGTATTTATTTTTAATGTTCATAATTGTTTTATAAAAAGGAGTAATTGCTGGTGGATTTTCTTTTGGAAGCCGCAAGAAGCTCAAAGCCAATCCCTCCTCTTTGCTCTGGGACTAACGAAACCTTTGACTTTTATCCCTCCTGATAACAAAAACTCTGAGTCCCTGTTTAAGAATCCTTCAACAGGGGCGCCTGGGTGGCTCAGTCGGTTGGGTGGCCGACGTCGGCTTAGGTCATGATCTCACAGCCCGTGGGTTGGAGCCCCGCCTCAGGCTCTGTGCTGACAGCTCAGAGCCTGCAGCCTGCTTCTGATTCTGTGCCTCCCTCTCTCTCTGCCCCTCACCCGCCTCACTCTCTGTCTCTCAAAATAAAAAAAATAAAGACATTAAAAAAAAAAAGAATCCAACAGCGATAATAAAGCCCAACCCACGGAGGTGTTGGGGGCTGTTGTGAGCCTGTCTCTGTGAGGCCTGGCATGTTAGATACATTCTCAAAAAACAATGAGGATTTTGAGGACTGTTGCTCCCAACAGAAAGGAAGACGGAGGTTCGGTGAGAAATTAGGTTTCCCAAGTCCTAAAGCTGTCACGTGGCAGCGGCTGAACCCAAATCCGGCCGAGTCTCGACCCAGTCTCTTCTGTCCCTGGGCTGCAGTAAAGACAAAGGGTCAGGGGGATACTCACCGATTCGGTAAAAGGACAGTCCCAGAGTGGATTCGTTTCCTACGGAGGCTGTAGTAAGCTAACTTAGTACTAATTTAAAACAAAATATACTTATTCTCTCACAGTGGTGGAGGTCAGAAGTCCAAGTGAGGCTGACAAGGCTCAGATCAAGAGGTCAGCAGGGCTGACTCCTTCTGGAGGCCCCACGGGGAAAAGCCCTGTCTTGCCTCCTCCAGTTCCAGAAGCTGCTTGTGGCTCCTCCCTCCACCTCCACAGCCAGTTGCATTGCATTTTTTCTTCCCTCCAATCACCTGTCTTCCTCTTATAAGACCCTTGCATTGCATTGGCTTCACCTGGATAATGCACGGTACTCTCCCGGAGACCCTTAACTGGATCACACATTTGAAGTCCATTTAAGAGAACATATTCACAGGTTCTAGGATTTGGGACATGAACATCTTTGAGAGACACTGTACAGCCCACTGCAAGGAATAAAGGACAAACACAGAAAGAAAGGAAGCTGCTGCTGACAGATGCTCTTTCTGCTAGATAATAAAGAATAGGGAGGGGGGTAATTTCTGGAGCTACATCGTTGAGCCTCTAACACTGACCTGCTGCCTGTCTGTGCTTTGTTGCCTCATCTGTGTGAAAGGAAGACAAGCCAGCTTCCTCATAAGCCTGTTGCGAGGCGTAATTCAGTAAATATACATGAAAAAAACACACAACCATGCAGGGTGCGCGGGAAGACTTGGAGGTGTGTTACCTGCTGTTATTAGTTTCTCTTCCTACTTGGAGAAGCATTCCTTCCAAGTAACCACCTCTGTCTAGCTCCAGGATCATCAGACGCCTTCTGCTCCGTAACTGGGAGCTGCATGGAGATCTGACCATCCCAGATGTGTCTGTGATCCAGGGTCTCTTTTCTAAACCCAGCTTTCCAGACACGCCCTTTCCCTAGTCAAGTCCACTCACCACTTCACTCAGGATACCATCTCCACCTGGGAGCCCCTCTCTCCCTTCATCTTTGCAGGGCAGGCATGAGAACTTGCACGTGCCCCTCAAAACCCTACCCAGGTGATGCCTTTGTGAAGCTTCCCACCCCCCTCCAGGGACATTTTACTAATTAAACTCCTGCCCTGCCTGAGAGGCAGTTCTTCTTCAACTTCATAGCAGCAGCCCCCCAGATGCATGAGGGGCAGACTGCACTGTGAATGGGTGAGCCCACAGTTGGACATGGAAGGTGTGATTGTTGAGGTTCGCAGGTCAGGGGACTTGGAGAGCAGCAGCGTCATTTTCTGGGTGCTGCTTCTGGGTTTCTCCCCTTATCTACCTTTCTCAAGCACCTCTAGGGCACCTTGGGATGCCTTTGAAGACACGCAGCCCTGCTTCTCCCCCACAAGGTGCCTGCTAGATCTTCTTACCCCACCTGGGAAAAGAAAAGCCCCTTTCTATCTCAATTTGAGACACTTTCAGATTTCTGAAATCGGAGCATTCTCCCTACTGCAAATCCCTTTGAATGAAGTCTCTTCTCATGGAAGCCCAGATGTTTCTATTTGACAGGTCTCCTGAGCTAGGAATGCAATCAGTCCATTGACACCGAGCATGGATCAACAAGCACTTCAGTGTCACATGACCCCATCAGGCAGTTAGCTCTTTTCTGGGGGTGTTTCCATGAGATCCAGAGGGCCAAGTGGCACCCATAATGGGTTTTCCACTTAAAAAACACATTTTTTTAATGTTTACTTATTTTTGAGAGAGAGAGAGATGCAGAGCGGGAGCAGCGGAGGGGCAGAAAGAGAGGGAGACATAGAATCTGAAGACAGGCTCCAGGCTCTGGGCTGACAGCACAGAGCCCATCGCGGGGCTCTAGCCCACAAACTACGAGATCATGACCTGAGCCGCAGCCCAGCGCTTAACTGCCCGAGCCCCCCAGGCGCCCCGGGGACTTGTCTATTGGCTGCAAGGGTAGCCTTAACCAACATCTCCCCCATTGCCCCACTCCTGGTCCCTGGTGACTGCCATTTTACTCTGTTTTTATGACTTTAGGTTTTTGGTTTTTTGGTTCTTTTAGATTCCATATATAAAAATTATACAGTATTTAGGGGCGCCTGGGTGGCTCAGGCAGTTGAGCGACCGATTTCGGCTCAGGTCATGATCTCACGTTTTGCGGGTTTGGGCCCCGCGTCGGGCTCTGTGCTGACAGCTCGGAGCCTGGAGCCTGCTTTGGATTCTGTGTCTCCTTCTCTCTCTGTGCCTCCCCCGTTCATGCTCTGTCTCTGTCTCTCAATAATAAATAAATGTAAAACTTTTTTTAATTTAAAAATATCTGATAAAAAATTATACAGTATTTGTCTTTCTCTGACTTATCTCACTTAGTATAATGTGATTTATCCATATTGTCCCAAGTGGCAGAATTTCCTTTTTTCTTATGGCTGAATAGTAGTCCACACTTACACCATGTCTTCTTTATCCACTCATCTGTTGATGGCCACTTAGGTTGTTGCCATATGTGGGCTACAGAAAATAATGCTGCAACAGACACAGAGGTGTAGGACCTCTTTGGTGACCAGTTTTCACTTCCTGTGACTATATACCCAGGAGCTGAAATATCCATGATGTCACAATTTAGGGTCCCCCAGAGGGGCACCCCAGCAGCTCAGTCTGAGTCACTTTCCTGGGGGAGCAATCTCGTCCCACTTCCATTCAGCACGGCCCATGCTGGGGCTGAAACACCTCAGGTGGATGGTATCAGGTTTCAGCCCAGAGTCAGGTCCAGGCAATGAGGAACTGTGATTTCACAATTCCAAAAAAGCCAGCCGCTTTTCTCTGGGCAGCAAAGCTGAGATTCTGGGGCCAGATGGCTGTGCCCAAGGCCAAGTAAGGCCGTCCTGTGCCCTTTCTACCTTCTTATTCTTAAGAGTCCAAACTGACCTCTCAAAAATATGCACACGAGGTTGGAGAAGCATCTGCCTCTTGGGGTCAGACATCTGATTCTCCAAGAGCTCACTGGCAACTAAAAACTGCTTTTGAAAACTCAGAAAGCATATCTCCACATGGAGATGGCCTCTCTTTTCATGTTGCCTTTTTTTCCCCAGATGCTCCCACAGACAAGACTCAGCAAAAATAATCAGTTACAGAGACTTACTCTGTTCCCAAAATTCAAAGTTTAAAAATTTTTTATATTTTATTATTTAAACATTTTAATGTTTATTTATTTTTGAGAGAGAGAGAGTGCACAGGGGAGGCGCAGAGAGAGAGGGAGACACATAATCTGAAGACAGGCTCCGGGTTCTGAGCTGTCAACGCAGAGCCTGATGTGGGGCTCAAACCCACAAACTGCGAGAACATGACCTGAGCCAAAGTCGGATGCTTAACTGGCTGAGCCACTCAGGTGCCCTCCAAAATTTTAAACTTTATTTGAATGCTTATTTATTTTAGAGAGAGACAGAACATGAGTGGGGGAGAGGCAGAGAGTGAGGGAGACACAGAATCCAAAGCAGGCTCCAGGCTTGAGCGGTCAGCACAGAGCCCGATGCGGAGCTCGAACCCAGAAACCATGAAATCGTGACCTGAGCCAAAGTCAGATGCTTCATCAACTGATCCACCCAAGCATCCCCAAAGTTTAAATTTTAACCTGCTGACCGGCAGCAGGAAGCACGGGACTTGTGGCCTCTGACACATTCTCTGCAGCTTCCCTTGACGGGGGCGATCCCTCGAGTGTTTAGGTTATAGGCTTAGAGACTTGCATCATTTTTTAATCATACATCTAGGTGCAATGGCCACAAAAATACAAAGCCATATCTTTAAAAGTCCCCCTTTTTTACCCCCTCTTTGTATGCTTACTCAAACCCTGGGCAGCAGGTCTAACATTTACAAGATTAACAATGGCTGGGGAGGAAGGTTGTGATAACACCGTTCAGTGTTTTCTATCAGGGGAGCTCGGTGGTTCCCTCCTCTTCTCTGGTGTATTTAAAACGTTGTTTTGTGGGATGAAGTCTAGGAAAAAACAGTCCCAGCTTCCAAGACTCCTCTCTGTGTGGAGTCAAACAGGCACCCTTAATTCCCCAACAATGGGCTGTGACAGCACATGTGAGCGGTGTCTTCTCGGGGACATTCAGTACACTCGGTACCGAAGATTTTGATCGCAGGCTAGTCACATAGGCACACTCTGCCTTCTATGCATTCGCATTCCTGACACCTGGAAGGAAAGCAAGTGTTTGGCATAAACTACATTGTTTGTACAGTATAAGCCCAGTGA
The DNA here is from genome assembly GCA_004023785.1 of Mungos mungo. Taxonomy (NCBI): domain Eukaryota; kingdom Metazoa; phylum Chordata; class Mammalia; order Carnivora; family Herpestidae; genus Mungos; species Mungos mungo. Next base: position 24,122 of record PISW01013309.1, read on the forward strand.
GCCACATTTACCACTTAAGGAATGGTGGACACCCTGCAGAAATCCAAGTTCTCAGATGTCGGAGATCATGAATATCTTTTTACAACACCGGTTCTCTCATTGTTTCCATATATCTGGCACAGAGAAATCGTCAGTGCCTACTATTTGGTAATGGAGTAGAAAAATCAGTTTCTCATGCGTCTTTTGCCAGAGTATATTAGCATAGCCTTTCTGGAAGACGTTCAGATAATGTGGATCAAAATATAAAATGTGGGGTTGCCTGGGTCATTCAGTTGGTTAAGCGTCAGACTCTTGATTTGGGCTCAGGTCATGATCTCGAAGTTCGTGAGACTGAGCCCTGAGTGGGGCTCCACGCTGACAGCGCAGAACCTGCTTTGGATCCTCCCTCTCCCTCTCTTCTGCACCCCCCCCACTCCCGCTGTCTTTCTCCAGAAGAATTCTCAACAGGAATCATCAATTACAGGTCCCAACAGGGCAAGGCTACACTGTATCTTGTAGCATCCACGGCTATCCATAGATCTGACGTGACTGAAGCGTTTGGCATGTGTGCTAATACGGCAGCATATCACTCCTGGGCACTGGAGAAATAGGGCTCACGTGCCCGAGGAGCCATACTTTTCATCGTAATCTGAACAGTCACCCGGGGTCAGTGGCTACCATATTGGTGGTGTAGCTGTAGACTCCACTGTTTCAATGTTCACTTTTAGGTCTTAGTAACCATATGGAACTCATTTACGAATCAGCATGGTATGAGATAGAAGTCAGTGTTCATTTATTTTCTACATATCTGATCTCTACTGTATACTGAAAGATTCCTCCACTGTCTTGCAATGATTCCTTCGTTGTGTACCAAGATGGTCCCGTACATGAACTCTATTGTGTTTCATTAGTCTGTTGTCCATCACTGCGCATCACCACTCTGTTGTCATAACTGCTTTTTTATCCAAGGTTTGGTATTGGAAAGCCTAAGCCCTCAAGTTGTTCTAGACTGTCTTTACTTTTCTTGGCCCTTTAAATAGCAATATACATTTTAGACCCTGCGTGTCATTTTCCATATACACGTAAAACCCTGCTTGGTTATTTACTGAGATTGTACTGGATCTAGAGATTTGATATCTTTTTATGGTCTGTCATTTACTTGGGTGTGCAATTTCTCTCAGTGATGTTTTGTTTTCTGTGTTGATCTCGTATTTCTTTCATTAGATTTAGTTCTGCATATTCGATACTTTAAATTTCTTCATACATTCTTTTACTTCTCATATTGTAATCGTTGCTAGTGTATAGGAATACCATTGTATGTTGTGGCTTAAACTTACTAATTCTAATATTTGTAGATTCTTTTGGATTTTCTATATATATAACAGTATCTGCAAATAATAAGTTTTCTTTCTAGTCCTTGTTTAATTATTGTTTCCTTGCACTGGCTAAGATCCATAATTATAGATAATATGTGATAGTAGCCATTCCTGTGTTATTCGTCTTTAATTTTTATTTATTTATTTATTTTTGATACAGAGAGAGATAGAGCATGAGAGGGGGACCGTCAGAGAGAGAGGGAGACACAGAATACGAAGCAGCCTCCAGGCTCTGAGCCATCAGCACAAAGCTCAACGCGGGGCTCGAACCCACGAATGTGAGATCATGACCTGAGCCGAAGCCGGAGGCTTAACCAGCTGAGCCACCGAGGTGCCCCATTCCTGTGTTATCCTTGATCTCAAGGGATTGCTTTTTGTGTTTATTAAAAATTATATTTGCTGTGGTTGTGTGTGTGTGTGTGTGTGTGTGTGTGTACCATTTGTTAGACTAGTGAGACAAAGATCCATGAGTTTTTATTGTGACTTGGGTACAGTTTCCACTTGACACATATTAAGTCTTTCATTTATAACATCCCAAATATTAGCCTCATTTAACAATGAAGAAATAGAGGCCTAGAGGTTCATTTGCCTGTATAAGGTCACGCAACTGTTAAGTGGTCTTACCAGTATTAAAACCTCCACAGTGTGATTCCACATTTGTACTCTTGGGCACAACATTCAAGCCCAGACGGTTTCACTGGAGAATTCTACCAACATTCAAATAATAATAAGAACCAATTCTACACAATCTCTTCCAGAAAGAGGCCAATATGATTTCGATACCAAAACTAGACAAAAGCAGTATGCAGACAGATGAAATAGAATAGAATGGAATAGAATAGAATAGAATAGAATAGAATAGAATAGAATAGAATAGAACAGAGGCGCCTGGGTGGCTCAGTCAGTTAAGTGCCCAACTTTGGCTCAGGTCATGATCTCCCAGTTTGTGGGTTCAAGCCCCATGTCGGATTCTCAGAGCCTGGAGCCTGCTTCTGATTCTGTGTCTCCCTCTCTCTCTGCCCTACTCACACACTGTCTCTCTTTTTTCTCTCACATTAGACCTACAACTCCAGTTGATGTGGCTTTGAACTTCAGTTTGCTGGTTGAAAATGGACCGATGGGCATTATCCAAAATTAATACAACCGGGGAGGCAAAGTATTTGCCTTGGAGATAGCGGTGAACTTCTTGGATGAGCAGTTGTGGAAGCAATCCCAGAATGCTTCTGACATCTCTCAAATTTTTTGTTACACCTGCAATGGACTGGCATATGGCGTATGCCAACCTCCCGAACCAGAGTTTCCTTTCAAGTTCTTGTGGCTCTGAGGTTCTGTACACCTTTGTGGGTTTGCACTCAAAGTTGGTCACAGTTGGTATTGATGCAGAACAGTGAGGTTGCATGATATCTGAATAGTTTGAAGACTGGTGATTTGGAGGCCATTTGCATTATCCAGGTTCATTTGTCCAGAGCCTAGTAAAACAAGCCAATCTCTCTGGCACTGAAACGTACTCTTCCACATGATACTATTCCTGTAACATTTAGCAGGTATTTAAAATTTTTT
>PISW01013310.1:0-27025 GCA_004023785.1 Mungos mungo
TCTGACTGGTGTGAGGTGGTATCTCAGTGTGGTTTTGATTTGAATTTCCCTGATGATGAGTGACACTGAGCATCGTTTCATGTGCCTGTTGGCCATCTGGATGTCCTCTTTGGAGAAGTGTCTATTCAGGTCTTCTGCCCATTTCTTCACTGGATCATTCATTTTTCGTTTATGGAGTTTAGTGAGCTCCTTGTATATTGTGGATACTAGCCCTTTATCTGATATGCCATTTGCCACTATCTTTTCCCATTCTGTCGGTTGCCAAGGCATTTTCAAAGGCTGGGTGCCTTTCTTGTACTTACCCAGTCTGTGGGACCAGTTCTGAGTCTCCCAGACATCTTCTTGCTTAAGTCATTTCTGGTTTGTCCTTTATCCTGTCTGGAATCTGGGTTGCTTCTCCTTTCTTTGTATTGAGTTTCTATGCCTCCATTTCTTTCTCTCTCAATTTTTTTTCATCTCCAAGAATTCCAGGGCTTTTCTCCAGCCATATTGTATCTGAGGTCTCTACAGGGCTGCTTATCTTCAGGTAACATTACTGCCTACATTACTCATTCTCAGTCCCTCCCCACTAGCACTCCCAACTCAAGGGTTCCTGACAGCCTCTGTTGCCAGATCTGGGGAGGTCCTCATCTCTTACCTCACTTGATACCTGGTAGCTTGTGACATTATTTACATTCTTTTCCAGGCAGCCCTTTCATGATACCCTTTTATCTCCTGGGCTTCTTTCTCCCTCTTTGAGAACTCCTTCCTTCTCAATATTCCTGAGCTCCTGCTCTGCTGCTAACGCTGGTTTTCTCCCCCTCCTCTACCCATCTTTTTCTTCCTTCTTCACACTCCTACCAGGATCTCATTCAGCACTTCTGATGGATCCAAAACTTATCTCCAACCCAGACTTTTCTCCTGAGCTCTAGCCTCATTCACTCAACTGCCTCTAGGACATCTCCTCTTGAAAGGCCTTCAGGCTCCTCTTACCTAACACAATAATCATGAGAGCTGATAATAGCCAATAACAGAAGCTCTTTCACATTCTTCTCAGCATTTCAAACTAATTCAATCTTTCCAGAAACAAAAGGAGATGTATACTTTTAAAGTTTTTTAAAAAAATGTTTATTTATTTTCAGAGAGAGAGAGAGAATGAGTGGGGAGGGTCAGAAAGGGAGAGAATCTCAAGCAAGCTCTGTGCTGTCAATGCTGAGCCTGATGCAGGGCTCAAACTCACAATGCATAAGATCCTGACCTGGGCTGAAATCAAGAGCTGAATGCTTCAGTGAAGGAAACAATGAGCAAAACTAAAAGGCAACTGACAGAATGGGAGAAGATATTTGTAAACAACATATCAGGTTGGTATCAAAATCTACAAAAAACTTATCAAACTCAACACTCAATAAACATATAATCCAGTAAGAAGTGGGCTAAAGACATGAACAGACACTTCTACACACACACACACACACACACACACACACACACACACACACACACATTGGAGTATTACTCAGCAATCAAAAAGAATGAAATCTTGCCATTTGCAACTACATGGATGGAACTAGAGAGTATCATGCTAAGTGAAATTAGAGAAAGACAAATATCATATTACTTCACTCATATGAGGAATTTAAGCTACAAAACAGATGAACATAAGGGAAAGGAAGCAAAAATAATATAAAAACAGGGAAGGGGACAAAAGCATTAGAGACTCTTAAATATGGAGAACAAACAGAGGATTACTGGAGGGGTTGTGGGAGGGGGAATGGGCTAAATGGATAAGGGGCATTCAAGAATCTACTTTTGAAATCATTATACTAACTAACTTGGACGTAAATTTAAAAAAATAATTAAAAAAAAAAGAGTTGGAAGCTTAAGTGACTGAGCCACCCCAGCACTCCAGCAGATACATACTTTTATTATCACCCTTATTTTGTGGAAGAGAAAACTGGAGCCTAGAGAAGTTGAGAGTCCAACTCTTAAACGCTAAAGTTTGGCTTTCTAAAAACCAAAGCTGCCCTAGCCCATTGACCCAACTTCTTCCAAGTATGCTCAGGGACCAACGTCACGGTCTTCCCCTTAGAGACCAGTCAGCCTCCAGTCCATCCCCATGGCCACTAGCTTACCCCACAGGGCCCCATTACCTCCCTTCTTTTTTTTTTCTTTTTTTTTTTAAATAGTTTATTGTCAAATTGGTTTCCATACAACACCCAGTGCTCTTCCCCACAAGTGCCCTCCTCCATCACCACCACCTCTTTTGCCCCCTCCCCCTTCCCCTTCAACCCTCGGTTCGTTTTCAGTATTCAGTAGTCTCTCAAGTTTAGTGTCCCTCTCTCTCCCCAACTCTCTTTCCCTCTTCCCCTCCCCTTGGTCCTCCATTAGGTTTCTCCTATTCTCCTGTTAGACCTATGAGTGCAAACATATGGTATCTGTCCTTCTCCACCTGACTTATTTCGCTTAGCATGACACCCTCGAGATCCATTCACTTTCCTACAAATGGCCATATTTCATTCTTTCTCATTGCCATGTAATACTCCATTTTATATATATACACCACATCTGCTTGACTCACTCATCAGGTGATGGACATTTAGGCTCTTTCCATGTTTTGGCTATTGTTGACAGTGCTGCTATGAACATTGGGGTACATGTGCTCCTATGCATCAGCATTTCCCAAAAAACAAATAACCCAGTGAAGAAATGGGCAGAAGACATAAACAGACACTTCTCCAAAGAGGACATCCAGATGGCCTACAGGCACATGAAACGATGCTCAACATCACTCATCATCAGGGAAACACAAATCAAAACCACACTGAGATACCACCTCATGCCAGTCAGAGTGGCTAAAATGAACAAATCAAAAGACTATAGATGTTGGCAAGGGTGTGGAGAGACGGGCACCTTCCTACACTGTTGGTGGGAATGTAAACTGGTGCAGCCACTCTGGAAAACAGTGTGGAAGTTCCTCAAAAACCTATCAATAGAACTCCCTTATGACTTAGCAATAGCTAGGGATTTACCCAAGGGATACAGAAATGCTGATGCATAGGAACACCATTACCCCCCTTCTGACTGATCTGTCTCCAGTTTGTTCCCAATGAAACCATGCCCCATGCCGATCCTCTTTCTAACCAGAGATGTCTTGGTTTTCTAAAATGCAAATTTGAAGATTTTAGTCTTCCCAATTTGATTTAATGCTTCCCTCTGCCCTCAGGATAAAAATCAACATATCTTAAGGGGGCTTTCCTGGCTTGGGGACTACTTCCCTTTCTCTCCTTCCCCCATGGCGCTGACCTCACCTCGGCACTTCCTACCTCCCACTCTCTGGTTTCCCATCACTGGTTTCCCAAGAGGCCCTCCAGTCTCATGCTTCATCCAGATTTGGCTAAACCTTCTGAAATATGCTCCCATATAGTCAGTTGCTTTCAACACTCAGATCAAGTGTCAGGAAGACTTTCCAGAAATCCATACCCTTCTAAGTAGGTAAGGGAATCTGTGGTCAATGGACTTCTCATCTCATAGCAATACCTTGCTGTTTGCATATCTGCCCTCTCTACTGACCCCAACGCTGGGACTTGTGGTTTGTGTTTCATCTCTTTGCTAATAGAGAATTGCATCAAATGAGGCTTATTGAGTAAATGACTAAATAGCCACTCCATTTTCCTCCTAAGTTCCAGATGCTTGCCTCTGATCCCAGAGGTTTCCAGGTCTGACAGTACCCACCAGAGTCTCCATTTGGGCCCTAAATTCACCCTGGCATCTGCCTGTTTTCCCTCCCCAGCTAACTGAAGTATCAAAGTCAAGAGGAGCCTTCTGCCAGTAACAACCAGAGAAGCTAGAGAGGTGGGGGAGGGAGGGGATTTGCATTCATCTAAGTCTAGTTTGGTAAAGCAAAAGAAGCAAGCCAAGACATCTCTGGTTAGAAAGACTCCTCTACCCAGGATGTGTGGGCTGCCTCAGCCCCTCTCTCTGTTTATTTTAGTCCTCTTCTCCGCCCTCCACCTCTGAGTCATGCTTACAACTTCCCTCTCTGTTTCTGTTCTCCGGACTATCTCTATGCTCACTTGGTCCGTCTGTATCTTTGTCCAGTTGTTCCCTCAGTGGCTGAGGAGCCCAGAAGCCCATGTCTCACCTTCCAGTCATGACCAGGACCAGGACATCCCTCCTCCTGTTGATGGGTAAGTGGTGGGCTCCAATGAAGGCATATGAGAGGATTGGGGTCCAGATAGCAAAGAGCTGAGAATGTACATGTTTTGAACTCAGACATTAGGGGAGGGATCTGGAGTTACACAGGGCTTGCTATCTGGAGTTTTTGGATGGAGAGGGACAGGCCAGTTGCCTGAACAATCCAGAGATTTCCTAAGTAGGCAGAACAAGTCAACCTTGTGCTCTGCTCACAATGTCATGTTGGCCCAAATTTTCCTGGACTCTTTCTCCTAGAAGCCCCAGGGTGGCAAAGGAGTTAGAACTTAGACGTTTCTCCGTGAAAATGGAGAACTGAAACTTTCCAGCAGGCCAATGGGTGAAGAGCTGTCTTTGGATTTCCTACAGGAGAAAAGCAGGGCTGGGGGAAGCCTGAGCCCAAGAGTTTAGAAGTCCAGGAGACACTGGGGTATTGGCCTGAAGGGGAGAGCAGAGTCTGGGGTCTGAGGAAATGGAATAGAAGGAAGATCCCTCTTCAAAGCTTCTCTCCTCACCTCCCTTTCCCAGGCTTGGCTTCCTCTCTTTGTTTCAACTTGGACACAGAGCAGCCAACAACCTTCCTTATGGAGAGTGCTGGGTTTGGATACAGTGTGGTCCAGTATGCCAACTCCTGGTGAGGACTGGGTGGTGACTGGCCTTTGGTTCTCATCTACTCCTTTCCATGCACAGGGTCCTGTCCTTCCCCATGACTCTCTTCTCCAGTGTCTGGTATAGAAATTCTCTTAGGGATATGAAGAGTTTGACTGAAAGCAGGTGCTGTTTTGCCATATTGATGATTACAGCTAACATTTACTGAGCACTTTCTAAGTGCCCAGCACTGTGCCAAGCACCCTTCTTGTGGTCATTGATTTATTTTATTTTATTTATTTAAAAATTTAAAATTTAAATTCCAGGATAATTAACAATACTGTTATATTAGTTTCAGGTGTAAAATAGAGTGCTTCAACAGTTCCATACATCACCTGGTGCTCATCACAACAAATGCACTCCCTTTTAATTTTTTTATTGTTTAATTTACATACAATTAGTTAGCATATGGTGCAACAATGATTTCAGGAGTAGATTTCTAAATTTTCCTTATCCATTTAGACCATCTTCCCTTTCACAATGCCTCCAGCAACCCTCTGTTTGTTCTCATTTTTTAAGAGTCTCTTATGTTTTTGTCCCCCTCCCTGTTTTTATATTATTTTTGCTTCCTGGGGCACCTAGGTGGCTCAGTTGGTTGAGCATCAGGCTTTGGCTCAGGTCCTGATCTCATGGCTTATGGGTTCGAGCCCTGCATTCAGCTCTGTGCTGACAGCTAGCTCAGAGCCTGGAGCCTGTCTTTGGATTCTGTGTCTCCATCTCTCTCTGACCCTCCCCTGCTCATGTTGTCTCTTTCTCTCTCAAAAATAAATAAAACATTTAAAAAATATTATTTCTGCTTCCCTTCCCTTATGTTTATCTGTTTTGTATTTTAAATTCCTCATTTGAGTGAAGTCATATGATATTTGTCTTTGACTAATTTCGCTTAACATAATACCCTCCAGTTCCAACCATGTAGTTGCAAATGGCAAGATTTAATTCTTTTTGATTGCCGAGTAATACTCCATTGTGTATATATACTACTCCTTTAAATTTTTTTTTAATTTTTGATACAGTTTATTGTCAAGTTGGTTTCCATATAACACCCAGTGCTCATCCCAACAAGCGCCCTCCTCTATGTCCATCACCCATTTCCCCCTCTCCCTCAACCCCCATCAACCCTCAGTTTGTTCTCAATATTTAAGAGTCTCGTATGGTTTGCCTCCCTCTCTTTCTGTAACTATTTTTCCCCTTCTCCTCCCCTATGGTCTTCTGTTAAGTTTCTCCTGATCCACATATGAGTGAAAACATATGGTATCTTTCTCTGACTGACTTATTTCACTTAGCATAATACCCTCCAGCTCCATCCATGTTGTTACAAATGGTAAGATTTCATTATTTCTCATTGCCATGTTGTATTCCATTGTATGTATAAACCACATCTTCTTTATCCATTCATCAGTTGATGGACATTTAGGCTCTTTCCATGATTTGTTGAAAGTGCTGCTATGAACATTGGGGCACATGTGCCCCTATGCATCAGCACTCCTGTATCCCTTGGGTAAATTCCTAGCAGTACTATGGCTGGGTCATAGGGGAGGTCTATTTTTGATGAACCTCCACACTTTTTTCCAGAGCAGATGCATCAGTTTACATTCCCACCAACAGTGTAAGAGGGTGCCCATTTCTCCACATCCTTGCCAGCATCTATAGTCTCCTGATTTGTTTATTTAAGCCACTCTGACCAGCGTGAGGTGGTATCTCAGTGTGGTTTTGATTTGTATTTCCCTGATGATGAGTGATGTTGAGCATCATTTCATGTGTCTGTTGGCCATCTGGATGTCTTCTTTGGAGAAGTGTTTATTCATGTCTTCTGCCCATTTCTTCACTAGATTATTTGTTTTTCAGGTGTGGAGTTTGGTGAGTTCCTTATAGATTTTGGATACTAGCCCTTTATCTGATATGTCATTTGCAACTATCTTTTCCGATTCTGTTGGTTGCCTATTCGTTTTGTTGATTGTTTCTTTTGCAGTGCAGAATCTTTTATCTTGATGAGGTCTCAATAGTTCATTTTTACTTTTGATTCCCTTGCCTTTGAAGATGTGTCAAGTAAGAAATTGCTGCAGCTGAGGTCAAGGAGGTTGTTTCCTGCTTTCTACTCAAGGGTTTTGATGGTTTCTTGTCTCACATCCTGATCTGTCATCCATTTTGAGTTAGTTTTTGTGTATGGTGTAAGAAAGTGGTCCAGATTCATTTTCCTGAATTTCCAGTTTTTCCAGCACCATTTGCTGAAGAGACTGTCTTTATTCCATTGGATATTCTTTCCTGCTTTTTCAAAGATTAGATGGGCGTACATTTGTAGGTCCATTTCTGGGTTCTCTATTCTGTTTCATTGATTTGAGCGTATGTTTTTGTGCCAGTACCATACAAGACAAATGCACTCCTTAATCACCATCACCGATTTAACCCATCACCCTACTCCCCTCCTCTCTGGTAACTATTAGTTTGTTCTCTATAATTAAGAGTCTGTTGCTTGGTTTGTCTCTCTCTCTTTTATTTTCCCTTTGTTCATTTATTTTGTTTCTTAATTTCCACATGAATGAAATCATATTGTATTTGTCCTCTGACTGACTTATTTCACTTACCATTATACTCTCTAGCTCCATCTATGTCATTGCAAACGGCAAGATGTCATTCTTTTTTATGTCTGAATAATATTCATAATATATATATATATATATATATATATATATATATATAATATTCCACATATAGATATATTTTCCACATCATCTTTATCCATTTATCAGTTGATGGACACTTGGGCTGCATCCATATCTTGGCTATTGTAAATAATGCTGCTATAGACATAGGGGTGCATGTATCCCTTTGAATTAATATTTTTGTATTCTTTGGGTAAATACCCAGGAATGCGATTGCTGGATTATACAGTTATTCTATTTGTAGCTTTTTGAGGAAACTCCATACTGTTTCCCACAGTGGCTGCACCAGTTTGCATTCTCGACAACTGTATATGAGGGGTCCTTTTTTTCCATATCCTTGCCAACAACTGTTATTTCATGTGTCGATTTTAGCCATTCTGAGAGGTGTGAGGTGATATTTTAGTGTAGTTTTGATTTGCATTTCTAGGTGAGTACTCATTTAGTCCTCACAATAATCTTATAAGGTAGGTAGGCAGAAATCTTTCAAGAAATATTTATTGAGCCCTTACTACTAAATGTCTCAGGAGCCAGGCATATACAGGAGAACAAAACAGACAAAAATCCCTCCCATGTGTAACTTAAATTGTTATTAATCTCCACTTTGCAGATAATGACTCTGAGGTATAGAAAGGTAAAGCAAACTTGCTTAGTGGCAGTCTGGTTTCACTGTTCATATTCTTAATTTCAATGTTCTTTGTCTCCCCCCAGGGTGGTGGTTGGAGCCCCCCAGGAGACAAAGGCTGCCAACCAAACAGGTAGCATCTACCAGTGTCACTATAATACGGGCAAGTGTAAGACCATCCAGCTGAACAGTGAGTCGCTGCCTCTCCCTGGGACCCAGGCCCAAACTTCTATGCTCTGGGAACCTGAGGGGAGCACAGAAGACCCACTTCCCAGTTCCAGCTCTGCTTGGAGACCCGAACCCTCAGGCAGTTTTTTTGACCCCCCTCATAGCCTCCCTGCTCATCACACCCCTGTACCCTCATGGTTCTAACAAGACCTGAAAGCCCCCTTCACCTGCCAGACCTCCTTGTCTTGCAGGGCTGAGGTGACCCCTGCCCAGATCTTACACAGATCTGAGGGTGACCATGCATGTATCTGTCCCCCCAGTCCCCCCAGAAGCTGTGAACATGTCCCTCGGCATGTCCCTGGCAACCTCCACCAACCCTATTCAGCTGCTGGTGAGTTACCTGGGTTGCAGAGCTGTCCTGAGGGAAGGAGTGGGGACACGGAGCTAGTGGAGGTGGGGGTCTTGGGGAGGGTGAAGATACTGGGATAGAAGGGTGGGATGGAAACAAGGGCAGCCCCTCCCATCAGGCATCTCTGTTCTTAGGCCTGTGGCCCCACAGTGCACCATACATGCAACGAGAACATTTACTTGACTGGGTTCTGTTTCCTGCTGGTTTCCCCTTCCTGGCAGGCCCAGAGGCTCCCGCCTGCCCTGCAGGGTGAGTGTTGGGGGCTACTGGCTCCTTCGAGGAGCCCATACACCGGTGACTGGGAGTATAGTGGGCCAGAGACACTTTTGCCAGAGTGGATAAAAAAGAGATCTGGAAAAAAATACTTACTGAATGGTATAGCAGTTCCAAACATGGGTTGGGTAGTCACTGCCTGCTTTCACACCTTGCCATTTTGCTGTTCCACTTTTCTATGACCTAAGCCTCTTGGAGCTTCAGTTTTGTGAGGTGGGAATAATGACACCCATCCCTGAGAGTGACACAAGATGATCCATGGCCAGGGTTTAGCACATGGTGAGGGCTTAATTAATGCTAGCTGCTATTATTTTTAGGGAGAAGGGGATTTGTTTCACCCAGCTGGTTTGTGTAGCAGAATGACAAAGAGTGATGAAGGCGCAGACCATCTGAGCTGTGTGTGTGTAAATTTGTATATGTGTCTATGTATATTTGTGTCCATATATCTGTGCATGCATCTGTGCCTGTATGTATATTTACACACGTGGATGTATGTGAGTATATGTGTATATGTGTGCGTATGAGTATGCATGGCTTTATGTGTGTATGTATGTGTATGTGACTATGTATTCATAAATGTATGTGTACACACTAGGCCCCTCCCTGGTCTCACATTTACACTCAAGCTCTTGAGGAAACTGACATCTTGCCACTGAGTGGAGTTCCCTTCTACCACCTCCTAGATTTTACCCGCAAGAATCTGGGCTCCCATAAGAACACCCAGGACACCACTGTCTGGAGGCCAAAGGGCCCTATTCTATGCAGGGGTTAAGGAAGTCCCTGGGTTGGGGGGCTGGATGCTGAGGTCTTGGGCTCTGGTCACATTCCTCGGAGGACTGGTGCCACTTCCTTTCTCAGGGTGTCCAAGGCAGGAGCAGGATATTGTGTTCCTGATCGATGGCTCAGGCAGCATCTCCCCCTTTAATTTTGCCACGATGTTGGATTTTGTGAAGGCTGTGATGAGCCAGTTTCAGAGACCTAGCACCCAGGTATGTGCTTGGGGGAGGGAAGGCAAGTGTGCAGGGCCCCCGTGGGAGCTTTGAGGGTGGGGTTCCTGGGGTTCTGGTCAAGTGGCTTCGCTCCCAGCCCCCTGCAATTCTCCCAGTTCTCCCTGATGCAGTTCTCCCACCTTTTTCGGAAGCATTTCACTTTCAAAGAATTCATGAACAGCGCAAGCCCACTAGGCCTGTTGGATTCTGTACTCATACCACAGCTGGGAGGGTACACTCACACAGCTACAGCCATCGAAAAGGTCATGTAAGTCCTGCCTTCTTCTGGGTCCTTCCCCAAAGCATCTGGGTCTTCCTTTAGACCTCATCTATCTCCATGAGAGAGGGACAGGTTGGGACAGAAATTCAGCCTGCGGTCTCCTCACCAAGCTGAGGGCCTAGGGGTGGGACTGGGGCCTCCAAGAGAAAGGGTCATCTCCTTGTTCTCAAAAGGTATTAGGAGCCAGCAGCAGCTCTGTTCACAGGTCTCTGGATCTTCTTCTCTGACAGAAATGAACTGTTCAGTGCCTCAAATGGGGCCCGAAAAGATGCCTCCAAGATCCTTATTGTCATCACTGATGGTCAGAAACAAGGCGACCGCTTGGATTATGAGGATGTCATCCCTAGAGCTGAAGCTGCAGGCATCATCCGCTATGCAGTGGGGGTAGGATGTGGAAATGTCCTCTCACCGCTTCCTTCCTTCACTTCTTATTAAGGCAACTTCCTTTTCTAGGACAAAACCCCCAGCTCTCTCAGCTTCTACTACCTTCAATATGAAAGCTGTGTTCCAGCCTGGGAAACTTGATCCTTTGCTCTAAATTCCTTGATGTTGTCTGAGCCTCATTTTTGTCATCTGTATACTGCATGTAATAATATTGACCTTGTGGGGTTATTGAGGGATGTCAGCACCCAGCATGTGACAGACATATTAAATTTATGATTTTTTTAATAATAGTTTATTGTCAAATTAGTTTCCATATAACACCACGTGCTTCTCCCCACAAGTGCCCCCCACCATGACCATCCCCCCTCCCTCCCTCCCCCTCCTCCCTCAGTCCATGGTTCGTCTCCAGTATTCAATAGTCTCCCTTGATCCGTGTCCCTCACTCATCCCCGCTCTCTCGTTGGTCTTTGTTGGGGACAGGTGGGATCGGCTTTTCAAAACTTACGTTCCGTACAAGAATTAAATGCCATTGCATCGAAGCCCTCCCGTGAGCACATTTTTACAGTGAAGAATTTTGATGCGTTGAGAGACATTCAAAACCAACTGAAAGAGAAGATCTTTGCCATTGAGGGTAAGTCAGAGATGAACGTACTCATTTTAGAAATCATCACCCATAAGTGCTTTCCCTTCTTGGACCTGGACCCACTTGTCATAGCCACAAATCCCTCTTTTGGGTGTTAATCTCCAACATTAGATCCTCTAAAGCTGAGGCATACTTCTCAGGCTTAGCAAAGCCTATCTTTCCCTCTGGAACCCAGGTTTCATTTCTTCTTCCAGGTACACAGACCATAAGCAGTAGTTCCTTTGAACTGGAGATGTCCCAGGAGGGCTTCAGCGCTGTGCTCTCACCTGTGAGTGGGGCTCCTTTCAGGTCATTGATGTAGGAGGCAGGGAGAGGTGGGAGGAGGGAAGACGAAGATAGGTGTTACATGAGTGACTGGAGAAAGAGAATTCTAAATACTAAGTGGAGTCAGAGGGCACCTGGATGGCTCAGTCTGTTGTGTGTCCAGCCTTTGATTTTGGCTCAGGTCATAATCTCGCAGTTTGTGGGATTGAGCCATCTGGGCCAATAGCACAGAGCCTACCTGGGATTCTCTCTCTCCCTCTCTCTCAGCCCATCCCTTGCTTGTTCTCTCTCTCAAAATAAATGAACAGGAAAAAAAATTAGTGGAGTCAGTGGCAGACATTGCTTTAGTATTGGCTGTCTTTTTTTGACTCGAACCTGCTTAGCCCTGGAATCCTTTCCTCACAGGATGGCCCAATTCTGGGGGCTGTGGGAAGCTTCAGCTGGTCTGGAGGAGCCTTCCTGTATCCCCAAAATAGGATCCCCACTTTCATCAACATGTCTCAAGAGAATGTGGATATGAGAGACTCTTATCTAGGTGAGAAAAGGCTGTGGTTGGGGGCACAGGTGGGAGATGAGCTGCCTGGGAAGGGCAGGAACTTGGGGAGTAGGGAGGAAGTTTTTATGCTGAGGCCTGCTCCCCTCAGGTTACTCCACCGAGCTGGCCTTTTGGAAGGGGGCAGAGAGCCTGATCCTGGGGGCTCCCCGCCATCAGCATACTGGGAAGGTTGTCATCTTCACCCAGGAGTCCAGACAATGGAGGCCAAAGGCTGAAGTCACAGGGACCCAGGTTGCATATAGAGGATGCCAGAGTGAAACACGAGGGTGATAGAGTCTCCAGGGGAAGAGAGGGAGGAGAGGAAGGGGTTTTGGGATCCATGGGGGAAGGTCCTGGTGGCTGGGGAGGGGAGGGACCTATCCCAGAAGGGGGTGCCTCTGCCAGAGGCAGTAAGGATGACTTCACACTCTGCCTTCCAGGTTGGCTCATACTTTGGGGCCTCCCTGTGCTCTGTGGATGTGAACAGAGATGGCAACTCTGACCTCGTCCTCATTGGGGCTCCACATTACTACAAGCCAACCCAGGGGGGCCAGGTGACCGTGTGCCGCTTGCCCCTGGGGGTGAGTGTCTGATGAGACCTGGGCTGGGTGGGGCCTGGGTGTGAGGTGGAGGGGTTTCCTGGTTGGGTCCTGACACTTATTTTGTTCTGCAGAGGACTAGGCAGCAGTGTGAGGTCCTTCTCTATGGGGAGCAGGGCCACCCTTGGGGCCGTTTTGGAGCAGCCCTGACGGTGCTGGGCGATGTGAATGGGGACCAGTTGACAGACGTGGCCATCGGGGCCCCAGGAGAGCAGGAGAACCAGGGTGCTGTCTATCTATTTCATGGAACCTCAGAACTGGGCATCAGCACCTCCCACAGCCAGGTAAGGCCCAGTCGCAAATCCTGTTATTAAAACCACCTCCTCCTTGCTTCTCCCTGTCTTCTACACTGCCACCAAGAAAAATTCTCCTTTCCCTTATCTTTCTTCCTTTGCTTAGTCCTGGGCACCTTGTAGGCAGCAAGCAAAATCTGGAATTTTAGAAATGGACACTTTGGTATGTTCCCTGATTTGTATGAGGACTTGATTTTTGAGTGAGCTCTCTATCCAGACATTTTAACCCCCCAGCAGCGTTACAAGGTACATAGCCCAGGCATTAGCAAACCCACTTTAGAGATAAAATCTGGGGCATGAAGAAGTTCCGCGATTTGTCTAAGATTAATAGTGGATCAGGAATGGTGATGAGGGAGGTTCTAATTTCCTGACTTCTAACCCAGCACTTGGTCTCTTGGTGGCTCCCTGTTGCCAGTCAGTTTAGGTCTGGCTGCCTCAGTCTGCCTGTCTACTGACCCCTTCTTCCTGGGTGCTTCACGACTGTTTCCTCATGTCATCAGTAATCCTGCCAAATATCTGTTTAGGCAGGAGTACTTCATCGATTGGTGCAGGTTTTACTGAAAAGAGAGGGTTTCTTTCCATGGCGAAAGTTAAAGAAAAGCTCAATTAAAAAATAGGCAAAGGATTTGAATAGACATTTCTCCAAAGATGATATACAAAGGGCCAATATGCACATTAGTTATCAGTCCTCAGCAAATCAAAACTACAGTGAGATACCACTTCACACCCACTGGCATGGCTAGAATAAACAAAGATAGATAATAAGAAGTGCTGGTGAGAATGTGGAAAGTTTGTACCCTTAAGCACTGCTGGTGTGAACGTAAAAGGCTGCAGCTACTTTGGAACACATCTACAGTTCCTCAAAAGGCTATACATAGAGTTACTGTATGACTCAGCAATTCCACCCAAGAGAATTGAAGTCCTATGTCCACACAAAAAGTTATACATCAATGTTCATAGTAGCATGATTAATAATATCCAAAAGGTGGAAACAATCCAAATATCCATTAACTGATGAGTAGATAAATTCTATTGTAAATAAATACTTATATGATGGAATATTGTTTGCTTATGAAAGGAATGAAGTACTAGTATTTGCTACAACATGGATGAATCTTGAAAACATAATGCTAAGTAAAAAGAAGCCAGAAACAAAAGGACACATATTGTATGATTCTATTTATATGAACTGTTAAGAATAGGTAAGTCCATAGAGACAGAAAGTAGATTAGGGGTTGTCAGGGGCTGGCAATGGAGGAAAATGAAGAACATGGGGGTGAGGATAAGGGGTATGGATTTTCTTGGGGGGTGATCAAAATGTTCTAAAATTGATTTGGTGATGGTAGCATAACTCTGAGAACATCCTCAAACCATTGAGTTGTATGCTTTAAAAGAGTAAATTGTTAGGTGTGTGAATTATATCTCAAAAAGTTGCTAGAACAAAAATGTCAAAGAAGATCTCTGCAGTTATGTTACTTAGCTACATGTTCTTAGTCATTACACTCTGTGTTCAGTTTCTTCATCTGTAAAATGGTGATAATAAGAGAACCAACTTCACTTGGCTACTGCTCTGAGGATTAAATGAGTTAGTACATATAAAGTACATACATAGTATAAATACACATATGTGCCTGGCATATAATTGGTGTTACAGTACTATAATCAACTATTGTTAATACAGTTTAACAACAGAAGGGTTTCTAAAGAACTTGGAACATTTTTTAAGTTTATTCATTTTGAGAGAGAGCGAGAGCGAGGGTATGCTAGTGGTGGAGGGGCAGACAGAGAGAGGTAGAGAGAGAATCCCAAGTGCAGAACCTCATGCAGGGCTTGATCTTACAAACTGGCAGATCATGACCTGAGCCAAAATCAGGAATCAGATGCTTAACCTACTAAGCCACCCAGGTGCCACTAAAGAACTTGGAACTTTATGAAGAGGGTAAAAGGCTTTGTTGACAACAACACCAGATGTCAAGAAATTGCATTCATTCCACACCAACTGGTTTAACTTTACCTGGCTACAGCTGCTTAAAGGCATATCTATGAACACCCTCAATTACAAATATCACGTGAGTTATACCCAAGAGGGTATAAAAACTCTAAGAGAAGGCCTTTCAGATTTGCTGGCCCACCATGATTTTCCTCCTTCCCACCATGATGTATCCCACCACACAGCTGACTGGGAAGGACTTACCCTGTTCCCACTGGGCCCCACACAAACCCGAGAATATGGTGGTGAAGTCAATTTTCTTGAGCATGAGTCCATTTCACTGGGTTTGTATATCACTACCTTCCTTTTCCTTTCTAGACACCATTAGTAATTGGTAAATTACTCTTTTATTTTATTATGACTATGCTTAATGTTCACCAGTCCCAGCAGTGCCCAGAGATTTTAAAGGGCACATTCTCCAAAGGATTTGTCATTATAGGAGCAATGGAAATAAAAGAGAAGGAACACGCAGGAGAGGCAAGTTTCCAGAGCATTTGTTTATGGGTACAGCCATTTCCCATGCCAACTTTGCCCCTCCTTATCCTCTGAAGAGATATGGTCGCCCTTGGGAACGAAAAAGAGCTTTGGGCATGGTATCAGAGGATCTGATTTCAGGTCTGGAGCTGCCTCTTAAAGGTTGTGTGACCTTGGCACTCTCTGAAAAGTGGGAGGTGGGGCCAGATGAGCTCTGAAGTCCCACCTAGCCCTAATACTCATCATAATCACTAACTGACTAGTGACTTTCCCAGGTGTTGTTCAAAGAACTATATGCATTAATTAATTTACTACTCACAGCTAAACTCTGAGGTATTATTATCCCCATATGAAGCATGAGGAAACTGAGGTACAGTAATATTGGATCCTGGCCCCAGGCCTCATACTTATGAGTGGAGGAGCCAGAATTGGGCCTGAGACTAAGTAGATTAATGAATGAATGAGACCCAGGTCACCAGGCCAGCCTTTCAACCACCATGTCTTCACTTGTGTCTCAGAGATCTTTCCTCTTCTCTAGTCATCATTTTCCCACCCAACTTCCTATTTTTAGGTACTTCTGGTGACATCTTTACACAACTCACTTCTCCTTTCTGTCTCCCATATTCATACCTCTCTGTTCCTCTTGTTGTTAATTTCCAACTTGTCTCTCTCACCCACAACCTGACTTGCTTTTCCCTCTCCCACCAGCGGATCTCAGGCTCCCAGCTCTCCCCCAACCTCCAGTATTTTGGGCAGTCACTGAGTGGGGGTCAGGACCTTACCCTGGATGGACTGGTGGACCTGGCCGTGGGTGCCCGGGGACAGGTGCTATTGCTAAGGTGAGAAAGCCTTTCTTAGACACTTCCAGATGGTATCCTAAGTCCATCTAGGACTCCAGCCTCCTGATCCCAATCCCAGCTTGTCCTCCTGGGACCAAGAGCCTGTCATCAGCTCAGGGTTCTATTCATAGGACAAGGCCCGTGCTCAGGGTGTGGGTGAACATCCAATTCACATCTGCAGAGATTCCCAGGTCTGTGTTCGAGTGTCGGGAAGAAACAGCTTCTGTCAAGGCACTGGGTGATGCCAAAGTCTGCCTTCATATTTCTGAAAGTCCCAAGAATCAGCTGGGTGAGTTCTCTCCTCTTTGACTCAAGATGTCCTGACCCTTGGAATCCCTCAGCTCAGGATTCCTGTCCTGCCTTGACCCTTGTCCACCTGAGGAATTTCTGGTTCTCTTAGCCCTTCTTAATCCCTTTCCCCTACAGGTGACCTCCAAAGCTCTGTGACCTTTGACCTGACCCTCGACCCTGGCCGTAAGAATCCCCGTGCCATCTTTGAGGAGACAAAAGCCCGGAATCTGACTCGTGTCCAAGACCTTGGGCTGAGACGGTACTGTGAGACCGTGAGGTTGCTTCTCTTGGTAAGGGGATTTTGGAGTCCTGGGGATGGCAGAGATTCTGAGGCTGGCAGTGGGCTGGGCAGGGAAAGAACAGAGTGTGTTCTGATTCTCACCGTGGCTCAGCCCCAGCACAGCACCTGGCATACAGGAAATGTATAAAATTGTTAGCTGAATGAGTGAGTGAACAAATGAATAATGGATGAGTCACCTATAACAGCCGAGGCTACATAGCTGGATTTTAGGATAGTACCACTGCTTTGCAGAATTATGGGGTGATGTGCTGGGAATCTTTTAAGAGCTGCTTCTCTGAGACAGGTCTTGTCTGAGGCACTGGGGATGCAGTAGTGGACCAAACAATCATGCTCAGGGGAAACTCTGGGGGAAGGCCAAAAGCAATCAAGTTCACAGATAATAGATGTCAGGTAGTGATGAATGACAAAGAAAGTGAAGAAAGACAAAGTCGGAGCACCTGGTGGCTCAGTCCATTGAGCATCTGAATTCAGCTCAGGTCAAGATCTTGTAGTTCACAAGTTCAATCCCTGTGTCAAGCTCTGTGCTTACAGATCAGAGCTTGGAGCCTGCTTTGAATGCTATCTCTCCCTCTCTCTGCCCCTCTCCCACTTGCTCTCTGTTGTGCTCTCACTCTTTCTCTCTCAAATAAAAAGAATAAACATTAAAAATTTTGAAAAAAGGATAAAGTCAGGGAGGAGAGCAGAGAAGGTATTGGGGAGATCTCTTGAGGAGGTAGAGTTTGGGAAGATCTTGAATAGAATGAGTGAGCTGAGTGGAAAGCTGGGGGAAAGGAATTCAAGGCAGAAAATAGGCGAGGCAGAGGTTACTCACAAACGTGTGGCCAACTCATCTTTGACAAAGCAGGAAAGAATATTCAATGGTATAAAGACAGTCTCTTCAGCAAATGGTGCTGGGAAAACTGGACAGCGACATGAAGAAAAATGAATCTGGACTACTTTCTTACAACATACACAAAAATAAACTCAAAATGGATGAAAGACCTAAATGTAAGACAGGAAGTCATCAAAATCCTCGAGAAGAAAACAGACAAGAACCTCTTTGACCGTGGCCGCAGCAACTTCTTATTCAACACGTCTTCAGAAGCAAGGGAAACAAAAGCAAAATGAACTATTGGGACCTCATCAAAATAAAAAGCTTCTTCAAACAATCAGAAAAACTAAAAGACAACCAATCGAATGGAAGATATTTGCAAATGACATATCAGATAAAGGGTTGGTATCCAAAAATCTATAAAGAACTTATCAAACTCAATACCCAAAAAAACAGAAGAAGTCATAGGGTAGTTCTATTTTTAATTTTTTTTGAGGAAACTCCATGCTGTTTTCCAGAGTGGCTGCACCAGTTTGCATTCCCACAAGGAATTTTTTTTTCTTTTTCAAACTTCTGAAATCAATTTAATATGGTTTTGCAAAATTTCCAAAAGTCAGAGCATGCGTTTTTTAATTTAAAGTTGATTTGAGACAGTGACAGACAGTTTGAGTGGGAGAGGAGTAGGGGAAGAGGGAGAGAGGGAGGGGGGGAGAGAGAAAGAGGGAGAGAGAGAGAGAGAGAGAGAGAGAGAGAGAGAGAGAGAGAGAAAATGAATGAATGAATGAATGAATGAATCCCAAGCAGGTTCTGAGCTGCCAGCACAGAGCCCAACGCGGGGCCCAAACCCACACCACCGTGAGATCATGACCTGAGCTGAAATCAAGAGCCGGACATTCAACGGAGTTACGCAGGTTGCCCCAAGAGTGATCTGTGAAGAAATGGGCTAAAGACATGAACAGACATTTTTCCATAGAAGACATCCAGATGGCCAACAGACACATGAAACAATACTCAACATCACTCATCATCAGGGAAATACAAATCAAAACCATAATGAGATACCACCTCATTACGGCTAACATTAACAAGTCACACAACAACAGATGCTGGTGAGAATGTGGAGAAAGAGGATCTCTTTTGCACTCCTTGTGGGAATGCAAACTGGTGCAGCCACTCTGGAAAACAGCATGGAGTTTCCTCAAAAAAATTAAAAATAGAACTACCCTATGACTTGGCAATTGAACTACTAGGTATTTATCCAAGGGATGCAGGTGTGCTGTTTTGAAGGGGCACATGCACCCCAATGTTTACAGAAGCACTATCAGCAATAGCCAAAATATGGAAAGAGCCCAAATTTCCATCAACAAATGAATGAATAAAGAAGATGTGGTATATATATATATGATGGAGTATTACTCAGCAATCAAAAAGAATGAAATCTTGCCATTTGCAACTACATGGATGGAACTAGAGGGTATCATGCTAAGCGAAATTAGCCAGTCAGAGAAAGACAAATATCATGTGACTTCACTCATATGAAGACTTTAAGATACAAAACAGATGAACATAGGAGAAGGGAAGCAAAAATAATATAAAAACAGGGAAGGGGACAAAAACATAAGAGACTCCTAAATATGGAGAACAAACAGGTTACTGAAGGGGTTGTGGGAGAGAGGAGGGGCTAAATGGGTCAGGGGCATTGAGGAATCTACTTTTGAAATCATTGTTGCACTATATGCTAACTTGAATGTAAATTTTAAAAAATTTAATTAAAAAAGCAGAGGTTCTGCATGGTAAATTATAGCCATTGAACACAGCTGGGTATTAGTATTACCCCAACCCCATTTTACATATGAGGGAACAGGATACAGCTAGTGACTGTGAAGATGTGTTCCTTAGCCACTGCTGTCTTCAATGTTCATTCTTTAGGCGTGTGTGGAGGACACGGTGACCCCCATCACCTTGCGTCTCAACTTCTCCCTGGTGGGCAAACCTATCCCTTCCTTTAGAAACCTCCGGCCTATGTTGGCTGTGGATGCTCAGCGATACTTCACGGCCTCTGTGAGTCCTGGTATTAGAATATTCCAGAAGGGAGTGGAGGGTGTGACTCCAGATCTTGAAGAAAACCTCACTTTGCTTCTTTCTCAGCTTCCTTTTGAGAAGAATTGTGGAACTGACCATGTCTGTCAGGATGATCTTGGCATCTCCTTTGACTTCTCAGGGTAAGCTACCACTCCTTAGACCTGCCCTGGTTCCCCAACCCCTCTTCTTGAACCTGGAGCTCCTGCTCTGGCTCTCCCTAAAATTTCCATCCTGTGCTCAGAAACAGACAACCTGAATCTCATCTCTTCCCTACTTTCCCACTCTGTTTCACCCCGAGGCCTTTGCTAGCCCCAGTCTCAGTCATCTCCTGCCCTCTACCCCAACACCTAGCTTGGAGACTCTGGTGGTGGGGAGTACCCTGGAACTGAATATGAAAGTGACAGTGTGGAATGATGGTGAAGACTCCTATGGAACCACAGTGAGCTTCTTCTACCCGCCAGGGCTGTCTTATCGTCGTGTGACGGAGAGTGAGGTATTATTCCTTCTGGGAAAGAAAGCAACTGATGGCTGGGGATCAGCAGAGACTCCTGTGCTTGGTTCAGAGCTCAGGCAGGTGCCACCATTGCTTAGCAGCCTCTTATAAGTCAAGAAGCTTCCAAGATTCATACCATTGTTGGATGAATATGGTTATATTGCTGGGGCTTGCCTTGGCTCATGCTGTGTTCAACTCTGGGTATTATACTTTAGAGGTAGTGACTAGGAGTGAGTTCCCATGAGGATGCTAATGCAGAGAGAGAGAGGGGACCGTGCCTTAAATTTATTTGTTTTCCACACCATATCAATATTCCTCTTTTAAAGAAAATACATCTTGGCGTTCAAATAATTCTAAACACTGTTCCGGAGAAGAAAGAGTTGAATTTATTGGTTACTCTAGATCAGGGCTTTGCATACTTTGGTAACCAAACCTCAGTCTGTATGCCTGATGCACAGCAGAGCCAATCACTGAGACATCAAATATGCAGCATGGGAAGGGTTTATTGGAGAGGCAGCCAAACCAGGAGATGGGAAAGCCAGCCTCTTATCCACCTTCTCTAAGGAGAAGAGTCAGAGATTTTTTTAAAGGCAAATAAAAAAAGAGTTTGACTACAGGGGAGAGGAGCTATGTGACTTCAGAATCAGATAAAGGAAATTAATGAGGTTGAAGTCATTTTGTTGTCTCTGCCGGCAAGAAGCTTCTGCATATGTTTTCATGCAATCCATAACCAGAGACTGGCATCCGTAATGTGCTCTGAGAGTAGGGTTTTAGGCCCTTCTATGTCAAAAGTTCATGCATTGGACACTTGTACATGCTCAGAGACAGTCCGTGGTAACGACAGGTTCTGGTCAGTTTCTTTTTCGTTTCTTTTTAAAGCTTTTATTTATTTATTTATTTATTTATTTGTTAATTTTAAATGTTTATTTTTAATATAATTTATTGTCAAGTTGGTTAACATACAGTGTACAATGTACTCTTGGTTTTGGGGGTAGATTCCTGTGATTCATCACTTACATACATCCCTTAGTGCTCATCTTAACAAGTGCCCTCCTCCATGCCCATTACCCCTTTCCCATTTCCTCTACCCCTGCATCAATCCTCAGTTTCTTCTCTGTATTTAAGAGTCTCTTATGATTTGCCTCCCTCCCACTCTGTTTGTAACTATTTTCCCCTGCTTCCCCCATGGTCTTCTATTAAGTTGCTCAGATTCCGCAAATGAGTGAAAACATATGTTATCTGTTTTTCTCTGACTTATTTCACTTAGCATAATACCTTCCAGTTTCATCTACGTTGCTGCAAATGGTAGGATTTCATTTTTTTCTCATTGCCAAGTATTATTCCATTGTATATATAAACCACATCTTTATCTATTCATGAGTCAATAGACACTTAGGCTCTTTCCAGAATTTGACTACTGTTAAAAGTGCTGCTATAGGGGTACGTGTGCCCCTATGAATCAGCACTTCTGTATCTTTTGGATAAATTCCTAGTAGTGCTGTTGCTGGGTCATAGTGTAATTCTATTTTTTTTTTTTTTTGAGGAAGCTCTGCACTGTTTTCCAGAGCGGCTGTGTCAGTTTGCATTTTCACTAACAGTGCAAGAGGGTTCCCATTTCTCCACATCACCAGTATCTGTTGTTTCCTGAGTTGTCAACTCTAGCCACTTTCACTGGTGTGAGGTGGTACCTCAGTGTGGTTTTGATTTGTCTTTCCCTGATGATGAGTGACACTGAGCATCATTTCATGTGTCTGTTGGCCATCTGGATGTTCTCTTTGGAGAAGTGTCTATTCATGTCTTCTGCCCATTTCTTCACTAGATTATTCGTTTTTTGGGTGTGGAGTTTGGTGAGTTCCTTGTAGATGTTGGATACTAGCCCTTTATCCAATATGTCATTTGCAACTATCTTTTCCCATTCTGTCAGTTGCCTATTAGTTTTCTTGTTTCCTTTGCAGTGCAGAAGCTCTTTATCTTGATGAGGTCCCAATAGTTCATTTTTGCTCTTGATTCCCTTGCCTTTGAAGATGTGTCGAGCAAGAAATTACAGTGGCTGAGGTCAAAGAGGTTGTTGCCTGCTTTCTCCTCTAGGGTTTTGATAGTTTCCTGTCTCACATTTAGGTCTTTCATCCATTTTGAGTTTATTTTTGTGTATGGTGTAAGAAAGTGGTCTAGTTTCATTCATCTGCATGTTGCTGTCCAGTTCTCCTAGCACTATGTGTGTGTGTGTTTTTCCATTGGATACTCTTTTCTGCTTTGCCAAAGATTAGTTGGCCATACATTTGTGGGTCCAATTCTGGATTCTTTATTCTATTCCATTGGTCTATGTGTCTGTTTTGGCGCCAAAACCATACCGTTTTGTGATTACAGCTTTGTAGTAGAGGCTGGGATTGTGATGCCTCCCACTTTGATTTTCTTCTTCAGTATTACTTTGGCTCTTTGGGGTTTTTTGGGGTTCCATACAAATTTTAGGATCATTTGTTCTAGCTTTGAGAAGAACGCTGGTGCAATTTTGATTGGGATTGCATTGGAGATGTAGATTGCTTTGGATAGTTATTGACATTTTAACAATATTTATTTTTCCAATCCATGAGCATGGAATTTTTTTCTATTTCTTTGTGCCTTCTTCAATTTCCTTCTTAAGTCTTTTATAGTTTTCAGCATACAAATCTTTTACACCTTTGGTTAGGTTTATTCCTAGATATTTTATGATTCTTGGTGCAGTTGTGAATGGGATCGATGTCTTGATATCTCTTTCTGTTGCTTCATTATTGGTGTATAGAAATGCAACCAATTTCTGTACATTGATTTTGGATCCTGTGACTTTGCTGAATTCATGTATTAGTTCTAGCAGCTTTTTAGTGGAGACTTTTGGGTTTTCCATGTAGAGTATCACATCATCTGCGAAGAGTGAGAATTTTACTTCTTTGCCAATTTTGATGCCTTTTATTTCATTTTGTTCCTGATGCTAGGACTCCCTACACAATGTTAAACAGTGGTGAGAGTAGACATCCTTGTCATGTTCCTGATCTCAGGGAATGCTCCCGGTTTTTCTCTTTTGAGGATGATATCAGCTATGGGCCTTTCATATATGGCTTTTATGATGTTCAAGTATGTTGCTTCTATCCCGACTTTCTTGAGAGTTTTTACTAAGAAACGATGCTATAATTTGTCAAATGCTTTTTCTGCATCAATTTACAGGATTATATGATTCTTATCCTTTGTTTTATTAATGTGATGTATCACATTGATTGATTTGCAAATACTGAACCAGCCCTGAAGCCCAGGAATGAATCCCACCTGTTCATGGTGAATAATTCTTTTTATATGCTGTCAAATTTGGTTTGCTAATATCTTGTTGAGAATGTTTGCATTCATGTTCATCAGGGATATTGGCCTGTAATTCTTTTCTGTGGGGTCTCTCTCTGGTTCAGGAATCAAAGTAATGCCGGCTTCATAGAATGAGTGGAATTTCCCCCTCTGTTTCTATTTTTTGAACAGCTTGAGAAGAATTAGTATTAACTCTGCTTTAAATGTCTGGTTCATTCCCCTGGGAAGCCATCTGGTCCAGGACCCTTATTTGTTGGGAGATTTTTGATAACTGATTCAATTTCTTCACTAGTTATGGGTCTGTTCAGGTTTTCTATTTCTTCCTGGTTGAGTTTTGGTAGTGTGTGAGTGTCTAGGAATTTTGTCCATTTCTTCCAGGTTGTCTAGTTTGTCGGCATATAATTTTCATAGTATTCTCTGATAATTCTATTTCTGAGAGGTTGTTTGTGATAAGTCCAGTTTCATTCTTGATTTTATCTATTTAGATCTTCTCTCTTTTCTTTTTGAGAAGCCTGGCTAAGGGTTTATCAATTTTGTTTATTTTTACAAAAAACCAGCTCTTAGTTTCATCAATCTGTTCTACTGTTTTTTTGGGTTCTATATTGTTTATTTCTGCTCTAATTTTTATTATTTCTCTTGTTCTGCTGGCCTTGGGGTTTCTTTGTTGTTCTAGTTCATTTAGGTGTGCTGTTAGATTTCATATTTGGGATTTTTCTGGTTTCTTGAGATAGACCTGGATTGCAATGTATTTTCCTCTTAGGACAGCCTTTTCTGCATCCCAAATGGTTTGGACTGTCGTGTTTTCATTTTCATTTGTTTCCCTATATTTTTACATTTCTTCTCTAAATGCCTGGTTGACCCATTCATTCTTTAGTAGGATGTTCTTTAACCTCCACTGATTTGGAAGTTTTCCAAACCTTTTCCTGTGGTTGATTTCAAGTTTCATAGCATTGTGATCTGAAAACGTGCATAGTATGAAATCAATTCTTTTGTAGTTATTGAGGGCTGCTTTGTGACATGGTATGTGATCTATCTTGGAGAATGTTCCATGTGCACTTGAGAAGAAAGTGTATTCTGCTGCTATTGGATGAAAAGTTCTGAGTATATCTGTCAAGTCCATCTGGTCCAGTGTATCACTCAAGGCCATTGTTTATTTATTGATTTTCTGCCTAGATGATCAGTCCATTGCTGTAAGTGGAGTATTAAAGTCATCTGAAATTACAATATTCTTATAATAAGATTTCTTATGTTTGTGATTGTTTTATATATTGGTATTTTATATATCAAATTGGGTGCATAACCATTTATAATTGTTAGCTCTTCTTGATGGATAGACACCATAATTATGATATAATGTCCTTCTTTGTCTCTTGGTATAGCCTTTAAGTTAAAATCTGGTTTGTCTGATATGTTTGGCTACTCCAACTTTCTTTTGACTTCCTGTAGCATGATAGATGGTTCTCCATCCCCTCACTTTCAATCTGAAGGTGTCCTAAGGTCAAAAATGGGTCTCTTGTAGGCAGCAAATAGATGGGTTTTTTTAAATCCATTCTGATGCCCTATGTCTTTTGATTAGAGCATTTAGTCCATTTACATTCAGTTTATTATTGAAAGACATAGATTTAAGGTCATTGTGTTATCTTTAGGTTTCATCCTTTTGGTGATGTCTTTGGTCCTTTGTAGTCTTTGCAACTTTCCTCTCACAGAGCCCCTCTTAGGATCTCTTGCAGGACTGATGTAGTGGTGATGAACTCCTTCAGTTTTTGTCTGGGAAAACCTTTATCTCTCCTATTCTGAGTGACAGCTTTGCTGCATAAAGGATTCTGGGCTGCATATTTTTCCTATTTAGAACATTGAATATTTTCTGCCACCCCCTCTGGCCTGCCAAGTTTCAGTAGATAGGTCTGCTACTACCCTATGTGTCTACCCTTGTAGGTTAAGGCCCATTTATCCCTAGCTGCTTTCAGAATTCTCTATCTTTGTATTTTGCCAGTTTCACTATGATATGTTGTACAGAAGATTGACTCCTGTTACATCTAAAGGGAGTTCTCTGTATGTCCTAGATTTCAATGTGTGTTCCTTTCCCCATATTGGGAAGGTTCTCAGCTACAATTTGTTTAAGCAAACTTTCTACCCCTTTCTCTCTTCCTTCTTCTTCTAGAACCCCTATGATATGGATATTATTCCATTTCATTGAATCACTTAGTTCTCTAATTCTCTCCTCGTGGTCCAGAATTTTTAAAATCTCTCTTTTTCTTGTCTCCATCTTTTTTCATAATTTTATCCTCTATTTCACCTAATCTCCCCTCTGCCTCTTCAGTCCTCACTGCCACTGCTTCTAGTTTATTTTACAATTCATTTACAGCATTTAAAAATAGTCATGACTATTTTTTAGTTCCCTGCTCTCTGGAGCAATAGATTCTCTGCTATCTTCTATGCTTTACTCAAGTCCAGTGATTAATCTTATTACTATTATTCTAATTTCTTGTTCAGCTATGTTGTTTGTATCTGTTTTGATCAAGTCTTTAGCTGTCATTTCTTCTTGGAATTTCTTTTGAGAAGAATTCTTCTGTTTCATCATTTTGGCTAGTTTTCTGTCCCTTATGTGTTTTAGAAGCTTGTTATGTGTCCTGTATCTGCAAGCACTACTATACACTCTCCAGGGCCTGGCCCTTCAGAAGATGTTTTTTGGAGTGTGTTATGTACTCTCTGTTGTTGTGACTCTAGTTGCTTTATTTCCCTACTCATAGTGATGTTTTGGACCCTCCACCAGGTGTGCTTTGATTTCTTCATTGACATAACCCTGGAAAAAAATTATTTTCATGTGGGTGATGATAGTGGTGTAACAGGCCTTATCCCATACAAAGACAGAAATGACCAGAGTGGGGGAAAAGTTGACGAGGCAGAGAAACTATATGGCTTAATCCAGAGAGAGGGAGAGAAAAATAAAGGAGATATAGAACAAGTGTAAAGAGAATAGATTAAATATGTCTGCTTAAACAAACCAACAACCAGAATAACCAGACTAGGGAAGAGAAGAAATAAGAAGGAATAAAGGAAGAAAAAATATAATAAGAATGATTGAAGAATTAAATATGAAAATGCAAAACCTCTGGGCACTTTGGAACTGGTGGTAGCACTGGTCTGGAGGAGAGGCTGGCTGGTTGGTCAGCATCAACCTCTGGTAGATTCGCAGCTACCAGGTGTGGAAGGGTATGGTTTTTGTGTAGGTGAATCCCACCTCCACTGTGGCCACTGTCTCTTCCCTGAAGCCCCACCTTGTTGGTGACGGGGAGAAAAATGGCAACACCCCAGTCTCCCCTCCCCAGACCAAGCTTCCCAAATCATTCTGTTCAGGTAGCCCTTGCAGTGCTGTGTGGGCATGAATAGGCCTTTTCTTTTTCTTTGCTCCACTGACTCGACTCCCGTGCCTCCCTGGCACTCAGCTGGGATTTAAACCTTGATGTCTTTTTTTTTTTT
>PISW01013311.1:0-17664 GCA_004023785.1 Mungos mungo
GTTGCCTTCAATAAGGGGGTAGCTGTGCTCAATACTTCCGTTGCCCCTTTATTGAACCCGTTCATTTACACTCTAAGGAACAAACAAGTAAAACAAGCTTTCAAGGATGTGGCCAGAAAGATTATGAGTATTTAGTGAATGTAAAAACCCCAAACTCAAAGATTTCTCAAAGGAAATTTGAACAATATGCATAAAATTTATCCCCATGAAAACATAGGGAAAAATTTCTCTAATTCTCTCCTGATTAAAGCAATGCCTTAGGTAATTCATCATAAAAGGATATCAAAATTATATTTCAAACTTGCCAATGATGGGAGACTTTTCTAAAAAAAATTATGTACATATTTATTTCTAGTTAATATATTTTGTATCGAGACAGTCAAAAATGTTCCAAAAATGTAAGATCATTCAACACTTCACATTATTTTGAGAATATACTTATTTAAAATAAAAATACATTATTTGTGCTAAGAAGAAATGTATTTATTATAGTTATTTAAGGCAATTCCATATGTAGATTTTCAAGTTCTGTTTTGATTTCTAATATGATTTTAAAAATATAAAAATAACCACTTAGTAGATAAGTTTTTATATGAAAAAATATCACTGGATAACATTGGTAGTTTGGGTACAAGACGGAAATATCTGGATGAAAATTACTAGTATGTCACATGACTGATGGTCTTGGGCTTCTGGTAAAGTTTAGTTTTCTATGTGAAGCCCTTACTTTAATCAAAGCCTTTCAGAAAGTTGTCCAAATAAATGATCAGAAATACTAGACACTTTCTAGAAGAGGCTAGCAATTACATCTTACAATAAAGATCTTTTCTTGCAGTAAGGGTCATTTTTTCTCAAGTGTCAGACAATTTTCCTTCTCATCCTTATTGCTCTGACAATTCTAAACCTGTCTCATTTAGGGTTTAGAGTTCCAGGTGTAGGGTTTCCAGTTGCAGGGTTAATATTTCTGACTCTATTTCTCCTTCCAGTCAGGAAATGCTCAACATCACTCATCATCAGGGAAATACAAATCAAAACCACAATCAGATACCACCTCACACCTGTCAGAATGGCTAACATGAACAACTGAGGCAACAACAGATGCTGGCGAGGATGCAGAGAAAGAGGATCTCTTTGCACTGCTGGTGTGAATGCAAACTGGTGCAGCCACTCTGGGAAACAGTATGGAGGTTCCTCAAAAAATTAAAAAGAGAACAACCCTATGAATGAGCAATTGCACTACTAGCATTTATCCAAGGGATACAGATATGCTGTTTTGAACAGACATATCCACCCCAATGTTGGCAAAAGCACTGTTGATAATAGCCAAAGTCTGGAGAGAGATCAAATGTCCATCAACAGATGAATGGATAAAGAAGATATAGTATATATACATACAATACAAGATGTGTGTGTGTATATATACATATACACACAAATGAGTATTATTTGACAATCAAAAAGAATGAAATATTGCCATTTGCAACAATGTGGATGGAACTAGAGGTATTCTCCTAAGTGAAATTAGTCAGTCAGAGAAGAGAAATATCATATGACTTCACTCGTATGTGGAATTTAATATACAAAATAGATGAACATGGGAAGGAAAGAAAAAATAATGTAAAAACAGGGAGGGAACAAACTATAAAAGACTCTTAAATACAGAGAACAAACTGAGGGTTTGGAGGGTCTGTGAGTGGGGGGATGGCTAAATAAGCAAGGGACATTGAAGAAAACACTAGAGGGATGAGCACTGAATGTTATAAGCAGGAGGTGAATCACTAGATTCTGCTCCTGAAATCATTATTGCACTATAGGCCAACTAATGTGGATGTAAATTAAAAATAAATAAATAACAAGAAAGTAAATAAATAAATAAAATAGAGATTGTCAGAATGGATTTTTTAATGGCCTAATAACATGCTGACTACAACAAACTCTCTTCAAACATAATAATGGGTTAAAACTAAAGAACAGGAAAAAGTATAAAGACTAATCAAAGAAAGCTGGAGTGACCATATTAATAATGACAAAGTAGACTTCAGAGTACAGAAAATACAAAAGATAAAGAGAAATGTTTCATAATCATAACGAAGTCAATTCTCCGAGTCTCCTAGATGTAGATGAACTTAACAACACAGTTATGAAATACATAAGTAAAAACCTGTAAATCTCAACGAAGAGAAAATCCGCAATTATAAATGATTACTTCCATACTCCTCTCTCAGCAATAGGTATAATTAGTAGACAGAAAATAAGCAAGGATATCAGAAGAACTGAACAATACCATCAGTCAACTGAATATAAACTGACATTTAGAGAACACTCCATGTGATTGTAGCTAGCGTTGTTTTTAATATTATTATTTTTTTTTATCTCTACTGCTAGAGATAAAAGTGATTTCTGCTCCACAATTGTAAGCACTAAGGTATTCTGAATTGACTTTACTTCTACCAGTGATTTTTATACCTTTATATGTTTGCATGTTGTTACTTACAGTCCTTCCATTTCAACTTGCATATCTCCTTCTAGCATTTCTTCTAAAAGAAAAAAAAAAGTTGAATGATGCTGAATTTCCTTAGCTTGTGTCTGGAAATGCCTCTTCTTCGTTTCTAAAGGACAATTTTACCAGATATAGTATTCTTTGCTGGCAGTTTTTTCTTTCAGCACTTGGAATATATCATCCCATTCCCTCCTGCCTACAACGTTTCTGTAAAGAAATCCACTGTTCACCTTATGGTTCCTGGATATGTAATGAATTCTTTTTCTCTTGTTGCTTTCAAGATTCTCTTGGTCTTTGACTTTAACATTTTTATAATGTGTCTTGTGGTATTCTCTGAGTTGATCTCGCTTGCAGTTCTTTGAGCTTCCTGTACCTGATGTGCATGCCTCTCCTAAGATTTAGGAAGTCTTCAGCGATAATTTTTTTTAGATTTTATTTTTAAGTACTCTCTACACCCAATGTGGGGCTCAAACTCACAACCCAAAGATCAAGAGTTGCATGCTCAGAGAAGGATAGATACCATATGTTGTCAGTCATAGGTCTAACAGGAGAAACCTTAAAGGAGACCATGGTAATGGGAAAGGTGGGGGGGAAGAGTTGGGGAGAGGGAGGGAGGCAAATCATGAGAGACTTTTGAATGCTGAGAACAAACTGAGGGTTGAAGAGGGAGGGGGGAAGGGGGAGAAGGGTGATGGTCATGGAGGGGGGCTCTTGTGGGGAAGAGCACTGGGTGTTATATGGAAACCAACTTGATAATAAACTATATAAAAATAAATGAATAAATATAAATAAATAAAGGGAACATACCTTTAAAAAAGGATCTTAAGAATCAGGTAAATGCAAAATGGGAATCATGGGGTATTTGGGTGAATCCAATCACCCAGAAGCTGGCATGAGGATTTTATAAAGAGGGAAAAAAAATGGGCTTTTCAACAGAGTATTGGCTTTATGAATCAAGGGCATAATGACAGCTGAGTGGCTTCTTGCCCAAGCCATGGCAACAACATCATCCAAGCTCCCTGTAAGGTCAGCCAGAATGACAATCATGCTACTAAAATCTGTTTGCACTGGTGACAACTGATCTAAGATGAAACAATTCAAATGGGTTTTATACTCAATATAGAGTTGCCTCTGGAATGTTTTGTACCAAATGTCTGCTAGATTTTTTTTCTGCCCATTTATTTAAATTATTTTAACTTCAAAACAGTATGTCAGTTAAATGCTCTATAAATGAGTCAGCTGTTCCATTCCTATGAAATCTCAAGAAATATATATGTGTGCTCCCTTTTTCTGCTTCCCTCTTGCTTCTCAGAACAAAAAGGACCTTTAATGACAGATTTTACTTAGAGATAGCTTTTACTTAGAAATTTACTTTTTAAAAGCATTTTCTTTTAACATAAAATTTTTATTGTAAAAAAAAAAAAGAGTTGCATGCTCTACAAACTAAGCCAGCCAAGCACCCCACCTGTAATTCCTTTAAATAACCTTTCTTTTCCTCCCTCTCCTTTTCAGACTCCCTTAATGGGAATGTCAGTTTGTTTGTTGGTGTCCTACAAATCACATAAGTACTTCACTCATTTTCATTCTTGTTTTGATTTGTTCCTCTAACTGCCCAATTTCAAATGACCTATCTTAAATTCACTGATTCTGTCTTTTACATGATTGAGTCTACTGTAGAAGCTTCTACTGAATTTTTTATTTCTCTCACTGTATTTTTAGCCTCAGGATTTCTGTGTGGTTCTATTTTGTGGTGTCAGCTTTTTTAGGTTTTATGGAGAAATAGTTGATATACATCACTTGTAAGTTTAAGGTGTATAGCATGATGATTTTCATCAACTATCACAAATTAAATTTAATCAAATTTAACCAAAGTTCACATATATTGTGAGATGTATATCACAATAAATTCAACTAAAACCCTTCATCTTATATAAATACAATATAAAGAAAAAAAAAAGAAAAAAATTTCTACTTCTCATGAGAGCCCTAGGGATGTATTTTCCTTTTTCTTTTTTTGTATAGCTTATTTATTTATTTTAAGAGAGGGGAACGGGACAGAGTGAAAGGGATAAAGAGAAAATTCCTAGTAGGCTCTCTGCTGTCAGCACTGAGCCCAACACAGAGATTGACCTCACGAACCATGAGATCATAACCTGAGCCAAAATCAAGAGTTGGACACTTAACTGACTGAGCCACCCAGGCACCCCAAAATGTACTCTAACTTTCCTGTATGTCATTAGGCGGTGTTAACTACAGTCATCACATTGTACATTACATTCCTCCCACTTATTTCTCACATAAATGGAAATTCATACTTTTTGGCCATCTTCCTCCAATACCCACCCATACCCCCCCCTCTACCTTTACTTGCCACATGTCTGATCCCTTTTTCTGTGATTTTGGTGGATTGTTTTGATTTTAAATTCCACATATAAATGAGATCATAGAGTATTTGTCCTTCTCTAGCTGATTTTACTTAGCATAATGCAATTAAGCCCCATCCACGTTGCTGCAAACGATAAGATTTCCTCATTTTTTTAATGGCAGAAAAATATTCTTCTGTGTGTGTGTGTATTTCTTTATTGAACTTTTCATTGTGCTCCTGCATCATTTTCCTGATTTTTGTTTAGTTATCTATGTGTGTTCTCTTTTATTTCATTGGGTTTCTTGAGGGTGACTATATTTAATTCTTTATTTTTAAAACTTTTACATATTTTAAATTGTTAAAAGTTTTAATTTTAATTTTTACACATTCAGGCAATTTGTAGATCTCCATTGATTTGGAGCTTTATTAGCACTCTTTAATGGTACCATATTTGCATGATTCTTCATGATCCATGTAGCCTTGAGATGATGCCTGTGCATTTGAAGAAGCAAACATCTCTTCCATCATTACAGACTGGTTCATTTGGTGAATACCTTCTTGTGTCAATTTCACAGGCTGAATGGATGAACTCCACAGTTGTGCAGGATTGGAGGCAAGTACGAGCCTACTGCTGGGTCTGCAATGGATTCTGCAGTTGATGGGCTGGTTACAGGGACTCAAGTGGATGGGGATCCTGTCTGGACCCTGGGTAGGTAACACTGCCTCCAGGACCTTGTTCAGTAGGGTGGCACTAGGAACAGGATATGCTTCACGTTCATAGCTTGGACCTCAGACAGCAAGTCTGTGAGGGTTCCTTTTAGCTGGTTGGGTGGGTGTCTGGGTGGGCAGAACTGTCCCCAGGCTATGGCTGAGAGGCTGGAACTGAGTCCCAGGGCTGCCAAGAATGAGGTCTGTACACCTGGCTCTGGAGATTCAGATGGTCTTGTCTGATGTCAGATCACTGGGAGGGCTACACTGCTCCCTGACCACAGTTAGAGGGACTGAATCTGAAGATAGAGCTATTTTAGGATCTACAGATGCAGAGACTGGACTGCCTCCCTGTGCCAGAACGACTAATAAGATGCAACTGGGAGTACTTGGAGGCTGATCATAAGGCCCTTTCTGGATCTCTGGGGGCACAGATAGAAGTGCTTCCCAACAAGTCCTTGTACCAAAAGGACTACTCCCAGAGTGGGAAGAACCCAGCCACAGTTTCCGAATCTGCAGCAGAACTGTTTGGTAGGCTTATCCCAGGGGCTCCCAGACTGTGGTCAAGAATATCTGGAGCCAGTTAACATGTCACTTCAGAGTCCATACCCAGAACCACACTCTGTATGTCTAGTACCCAAAGCACAGGTGGTCACGACTCTTTCCCAGGTGCCTTTGATGTATGGTACTGGTAACAGGACCATGGCCAAATGTGGCTGTAGCTAAGTCCATAGGTATATAGAGCTGTTTTCTAGTCTATTGTTAGAACCACAATGCACAAGTCAGCCACCTGGATGTGGGCTTCCTTTCTCTAAACTGTTCTCCTTGGTCTCAGACTCTGACAGTGTTTCACAATCCCCCATCTGTGTCCCAAAGCTCCGATATAGGCATTTTTGTCCATGGGTGATTGTCAAATTATCATTGGTGAGAAAGGGTACTAGTGGGGGACCTCTAATTCTACCACCCTGGTGATGTCATACCTGACACAGCTAGGATTTTTATGTCTATTACTGATCATTCCCATACTGCAGCTTATAACTATTTCCCCCCACATCAGAGGGGCTAACAACTAATAGAATTGGTTAGTAGATTTGATTATCTGGGATAATAAGTATCTAACAAATTATGAAATCTGTAGCAAATTTCTATCTTCCTGAGGTTTAGAAAGTCCTTAAGTACATCTTTGACTCAGCTCTAAATCAGGGTTTCAATTCATCTTATGTAAATCTGACTTCTGATTCAAAGAATTTAAAGTTATAACTTAAATATAAGATATTTTTAAAACTGCAAGGAACCTTATCATGGTGGATAGGAAGAGGAACAGAAGAAAGAGAAATGGTATTATTGGGTGAAAATATACGGCTGGGCAGAGAAAATGGTTCAGAGGAGCAGTTTTCAGAAGATTGTGAAGAGCAAAATATTTTGTTTGGCCTTGTTAGGGAATCATCTGGAAAGATAGGGAATCATCTGGAAAGACTATCTTGAAGCCAACATTTTACTCTGTGTCCCAAGCATACCACTCAAAAAAGGCTAACTCGTTAAATATTTGATCATTTGTACCCTACGTTGGAAAGTTCCTCTAGAATCTATAATTTTAATTATAATTAAGTAATTATAATTATAATTTAAAATCGATGGGCTCATTGATTGGAAGAAAAATATTTTTAAAATGTTTATACTATCCAAAGCAAACTACACATTAAATTCAATCCTTATCAAAATACCAACAGCTAATTTACATAACTAGAATAAACAATTGTAAAAGCTGTATGAAACCACCAAAGACCCTGAATGAACAAAGCAATCCTGAAAAAGAAAAGAAAAGCTAGAGTTATAACAATTCTGGGCTTCCAGTTATATCACCACACTGTAGTATAAGCAAAACACTATGGTGCCAACACAAAAAAATAGAAACAATGATCAAAAAAAAAGAATTCGGAACCCAGAAATGGATCCACAACTACATGGTCAATTAATCTTCAAAAAAGCAGGAAAGGATATCCAATGGGAATCGGACAGTCTCCTCAATAAATTATTATGAAAAAGCTGGACAACAACATTCAAAATAAAGAAACTGGACCACTTTATTACACAATACACAAAACTAAATTCAAGTTGGATTAAAGACACAAATGTAAGAGCTGAGACCATGAAAATCCTATAAAACAGCACAAGCAGTAACTTCGTTGACATCAACCATAGCAACTTCTTTCTAGATCTTGTTCCTGAGGCAAGAAAACTAAAGCAAAAATTTTTTAAAAAACTGTTAGGACTACATCAAAATGAAAAGTTTCTACACAGTGAAGAAAACAATCAACGAAACTAAAAAGCAACCTATGGAACAGGAGAAGATATTTGCAAATCACATATCCTTTAAAGGGTTAATATCCAAAATATATAAAGAACTTATGAAACTCAAAACAAAAAAAATCAAAGTAAAAATGAGCAGAAGATATGAACAGACATTTTCCAAAAACAACATTCAGATGGCCAACAACAGACACATGAAAAGATACTCAACATCACTCATCATCAGGGAAGTACAAATCAAAACTACAATGAGATATCACCTCACACCTATCAGATGGCTAAAATCAAAACAGAAGAAATAAATGTTGGTGAGGATGTGAAGAAAAAAAATCCCCTTACACTGTTAGTGGGAATGAAAACTGGTGCCGCTATTTCAGAAAACAGTCTGGAGGTTCCTCAAAAAATTAAAAATAAATGTACTCTATGATCCAGCAATTGAACTACTGGGTTTTTACCCAACGTAGATAAGAACAGGGGTGCCTGGGTGGCTCTGTTGGTTAAGTGTGCAACTTTGGCTCAAGTCATGATTTCATGGTTCATAGGTTTGAGCCCCACGTTGGGCTCTGTGCTGATTGCTAGCTCAGAGCCTTGAGCCTATCTTTGGATTCTGTGTCTACCTCTCTCTGACCCTCACCAGCTCATTATCTCTCTCTCTCTCCCCCTCTCTCTCTATCTCTCTCTCTCAAATTTAAATTTAAAAAAAGAACATTAGAAAAGTTTTTAAAAGAATACAAGAACACTAATTCAAAGAAATACATGCACCCTTATGTTTATAGCAGCATAATTTACAATAGCCAAGATATGAAAGCAGTCCAAGTGTCCATCAGATAATGAATGGATAAAGAAGAAGGATACACACACACACACATAAACACACACACATACACACACAAACACACACACATATATATGTTTGTATATATACGTATGTATCTATGTGTGTTTATGTACATATGTGTGTATATATGTATATATACATACATGCAAGGGAATACTATTCAGCCATTAAAAAGAATGAAATATTGTCATGTGCAACAACATGGATGGAGCTAGAGAGTACAATGCTAAGAGAAGTTAGTCAGAGAAAGACAA
Organism: Mungos mungo; assembly: GCA_004023785.1. Taxonomy (NCBI): domain Eukaryota; kingdom Metazoa; phylum Chordata; class Mammalia; order Carnivora; family Herpestidae; genus Mungos; species Mungos mungo. Next base: position 8,976 of record PISW01013311.1, read on the forward strand.
ATACCATATGATTGCACTCATATGTGGAATTTAAGAAACAAATCAAACAAGCAGACTGAAAAAGGGTTTGGGGGAAGAGACAGACAGACAGACAGACAGACAAGTCAAGAAACAGACTCTTAATTACAGAGAAAAACTGACGGCCACCAGAGGTGGGGGGATGGGTGAATTAGGTAATGGGAATTAAGCAATGCACTTGTCATGATGAGCACCAGGTGATGTATGGAATTGTTGAATCACTATACTGTATATTTGAAACTAATATAAAACTGTATGTTAACTAACTGAATTTTAAATAAAAACTTTAAAAAACAAAAGTAAAACTTATAATTTATTTTGACATGTCATAAGCTCCCTATAATGGCGAATGTAATTCTAGGTCAGCCTTGGTGAATTTTTTAAGAGCTGCAGTGACATAATTGATAGAAAAAATGGCAAATGTTTAATGTATACAATTGGATGAGTTTGGACATACACATAAACCTGTGACCCTGAAGTTTTGTCATTTATCAAAGTAACACAAGGATTAGAATGAAAGTATGGGATGACATAGATTGATCATGAGAGTTCTGCTATGAAAAGATTGTGATTTTAACGTACATGAGTTCACGATGATGAACAAGAAAGATGATCAGTGAAGTCTGTGCTTATAAACAGCCTTAGTTTCCCCCAAACAGAGGCCAGAAATAAGTCATACAATCAAAAACTCAATTATCAAAGTGACTTTATTCAACAATTTGACAAGACAGAGTGTATCCTATAGAAGTTTTAATGAGGGAACCACAACAATGTTTGACCAATCACATTTTAAAAACCATCCACCTAACACTCCTAGAAAAATCAGCCTTGAAAAAAAGCTTGGATTAGTGGTTTATTAGACCTATACCTTCATCCATTCCATAAAAAGCAATTAGTCCTTGCCTAGGAGAAAATATTTTTCGATCAAATCCACTTAATATTACTTCTTCCCAACATCCCATTCAAACTACAATAATGGATTTTTTAATGCATAAACTCACAAAAATGAAGAAAGAAAACATCAACAAATTTTAGACACTGGAAATCAGGAAGACAAATGATGAATGATTTAGCAGAACTCCAAGCTGGCAAGAGAGTAAACTGAGACCGTCTAAATGTTATACTTCATCCTCAAAACTACTGTAATGGGCAGCATCAATAACCTCTGGTTCTGAGGACAAAAAGAATGATTAAGATAAAAAGACCCAGCGTAAACACACGTTGAGGAGAACTGGATCTTTTGATAAATTCCTTTCCTCCTGATTATTGACTGAAAACTAGTAGATCAAACACTAGTTCAATTCTTGATGTTAGCTCAGGTCATGATCCCAGGGTCATGGTATTGAGCCCCGCATTGGGTTCCATGTTGAGTGTGGAGCCTGTTTAATATTCTCTCTCCCGCTCTGTGCCCCTCTTCCCTACTAGTGCCCCCTCTCTAAAAAAATAAAGATAAAGAAAAGAAAAAAGAAAGGAAGGAAAAAAAGGGAGGGAGTGAGGAAGGAAGGAAGAGAAGGAAGGGAGGGAGGGAGGAAGGAAGAATAGAAGAAAAAACAGAAAACAAAGTGAATGTCACTAATAACGAATTATCTAAATAAATAATGAGACATCCTCAGCATGGGATATTGTACAACTATTAAAAAATTCACATGCCAAGCGAAATAAGTTAGATGGAGAAGACAGATACCATATGTTTGCACTCATAGGTCTAACAGGAGAAACCTAATGGAGGACCATGGGGAAGAGAAGGGGGAAAGAGTTGGGGAGAGAGGGACGCAAAACCTGAGAGACTATTGAATACTGAAAACAAAACAAGGGTTGAAAGGGGAGGGGAAAGAGGAAGGGAGGTGGGGGTAGTGGAGGAGGGCACTTGTGGGGAAGAGCACTGAGTGTTCTATGGAAACCAATTTGACAATAAACCATTAAAAACAAAACAAAAAAATTTACTTTGAATGTATTTCCTGGAAATGTTGTTCACTGAGAGGTGAACCACCAAGGTGGTGGAAAAGTGAGGGATGAGATTTCAGATTTATAAAACAATGATATATTTAGATCATTAGTATATATCTTTATGTGTGATTATATAAGCATTGATAAAAAATAGACAATTACAAATCAAGTTATTAACAATGGTGATCAGGTAGGGAAGGGGAATATGGGAGAGGAAAAGGAGAGAAGAAACAATGAAAAAAAAAAAGCCTTAAAAGTGAAGTTAAGATTTCACTTGAAAGCAATTATGTTAACATGTTTTAAGTCTGAAATTCAAATGACTGTTGGAAACACCATGACTATGGTCATTCCTCCCCAGTCCACTTGTCCTCATAGTGAATGAGTAAAAAAGAAAAAAAAAATCTTCTTTAAAAATCATTTCTTTAAATGTGGTATATATACACGATGGAGTACTACATGGCAATGAGAAAGAAACCATATGGCCATTTGTAGGAAAGTGGATGGACCTTGAGGGTGTCATGCTAAGCGAAGTAAGCAGGGCAGAGAAGGACAGAAACCATATGTTTGCACTCATAGGTCTAACAGGAAAACAGGAGAAAAGTAATGGAGGACCAGGGGGAGGGGAAGGGGGAAAGAGAGTTGGGGAGAGAGAGGGATGCAAAACTTGAGAGCTTATTGAATGCTGAAAATAAACTAAGAGTTGAAGGGGAAGGGGGAGGGGGGAAAAGAGGTGGTGGTGATGGTGGAGGGCACTTATGGGGAAGAGCACTGGGTGTTGTATGGAAAACAATTTGACAATAAAATATTATGGAAAAAAAAGAAAAAATTAAAAAAAATAAAAATCATTTCTTTTATTTCAATGTAGGAATCATATGAAATTTTAAGCAAATAAATTATTAACATATACCATTGTGTCTCAAGTCCAACACTGTCTCGGTTTATGTTTGAATTTCAGCTTCCACTTATTTCGTGCCAATCTAAGTAAGTTCTATCACACAGAGTCCCTGGGCTTGAAGAAAACTAAGGTTCACCTCCTCATTTTTCTTTTCTTTTTTTTATATTTTAAGAAATGAATCTTTGTCCCAAAGAAGACATACAAATGGCTAACAGATATATAAACTAATGATCACTAATCATCAGGGAAATCCAAATCAAAACTACAATGAGCTATAACCCCACACCTGTTAGGATGACTATTATCAGAAAGTCAAGATATAATAAGTGTTGGAAAGAATGTGAACATAGAGAAAACTTGCTTATGTTTCGTGGGAATGTAAATTGGGACAGCCATTATTGAAAGCATTATGGAAACTCCTGCAAAAATTAAAAATAGAACTACCGTATGATCGAATAATCCCACTTCTAGATACATATCCAAATAATTGAAATCAGTATCTTGAAGAAATGCCACTACTATGGCATTATTCACAATAAGCAAGATATAGAAATAACAGAAGTATCTGTCAGCAGATGCATGGATAGAGAAAATGTGATAGGTATACACATATGTGTATACTAATAATAATATATATATAGTGAAATATTATTCAGCTGTGAAAAGAAGGAAATTTTTCCATTTTATTTTTTTTGCACTTCCATTTTAAATGGGTTTATTTTTTATTTTTCAAATATAATTTATTGTGAAAATGGATAAAATACAGTGTGGAAAGTTGGTTTTGGGGGTAGATTCCTGGGATTTATGTTACATACAACACTCAGTGCTTATCCCAAAAAGTGCCCTCCTCAATGCCCATCACCCGTATTCCTCTCTCCCTCACCCCCCATCAACCCTCAGATTGTTCTCTGTGGTTAAGAGTCTCTATGGTTTGCCTCCCTCCCTCTCTGTCTGTAACTATTTTCCCCTTCCCTTCCCGATGGTCTTCTTGAAGTTTCTCAAGATACGTATATGGATCTTGAGACACATATCAGGATTTCACGTATGATATGTGTCTTTCTCTGACTGACTTATTTCACTCAACATAATACCTTCCAGTTCCATTCACCTTGCTGCCAATTTCATGATTTTGTCATTTTTCAGGACAACCAAATAGATTCCTTTTAGATCCCCAGCAAACACAGCAGGTGTTCTTTCTACTCTGGATCCCATATAAGGAATTTCTCAAAACTTTTGGGAGTTAAGTTCATTAGGACAGAACATAGAAGAAACTCTCTCAAAGAAGCATAAGAAATGTGGCAGTGTCATCTCAAAGAGGCCAAATTCAACAAGTATAACCAAACAAAACAAGTGCTAGGATGACAACAGTTGCCTTCTCTCCTTCTCTCCTGCCTCCCACATTTTCATCTCCATCTCTACCATCTTTATCTCAATTCCAATATTGCTCTGTACCCCATTCGTGCACCATGAACTAGCTTCCTGATCATTTGTCCACTCTCACATGGCCTTTCATACTGCCCCATCAAGTCTAAACCTTCTTCCAGCCCAATTGCCCTCATAAAACTCAGACACTGAGCCCATGTATAAATGCCCAGGAAAGAGCTTCTAATGAGTTGTGGAGCTCAACCATCAAGTCAACAAATCTCCAATTACTGATGGTCAAGAACCTGTCCTTTCTAGATACACCCAAGAAAGACCTCTTAGGGGAGTGTGGGCAGAGAGGAATTGATCCCACATAATGAATACAAAATAATCTCCCTTTGTAGGCTTCTGACTGGACTGCATTTATCTCTCCTTACACAAATTTACACCATCTTGGTTTTCTTCACCTTCTTATCCTTCTTGCTCTTCATCATCCATTTCCAATATATCACCTGTCTTGGTTGATACATCTTTGTCCTTCCCCCACACCCATGGGCTTGTTTTATCTTCCCTACCAAGATCCTGAGTGATGTAAGACACTGGGTCAAATACACCTTACCAGTCGAAACCCCGTACTTACAACAGTTATCCTTAGGTCTCTCTACCTAAGGCTAAAGAGCAAATTTTTTAAAAGTATTCACCAGCTAAAGGAAAACCTATAAATTAAAAATTTATGCCAGACTAACACTGAAAACAGAAACCTTCTTCTAACCCAATGCAAAAAGAAACTTCAGTGCCACTGGTCTCTTAGCCAAAGCCATACTTAACATAATACCATGGGCCTCTCTTTCACAGACTACATGGTCCTTGAAGTCAGTCTCCTATTGACATTGCCATGTAAATGACTGCTGGGCTGACCTTATATGGAAAGAAAAAGCTTAGAAATGCAGAATCCAAAGGAAATAGTGAGGGCAATGAAGGAAAGAAGTTCAATCCCATGGAGAAAAGGTAGTGAAATGTAGAGTATCATGCCTTCTGTCAGAAAACAGGAATCAAGAACAATAGTCCAACACAAGAAGGAAATGGGTTGTTCTGAAAGAAATCCTGAGCTTTCTTTGTGGCAATGTAGTAATGCCACTGACAACACAACAGGAAGCGAATGCCACTTCTACATCCCTGATGCTCCTGAAGAGGCATGGAGCATGCTGCAAAATAGACATGCCTGCTCTCAAATGCCAATGATTCAGGGTACTTGCTATGTGACTTTGGGAAAGTTCCATACCTTCTGGATATTTAATTCCCTCATCTACAAAATGAACAAAAGAGTAATAGCAATAATAGTAACTTTTCCTATATTTACCATATTCCAAGCACTTTTCTAAGCATTCTACATATATTAATACATTTATTAGTTCATATGGCAAACTGATGATACAGGTACTAGTCTTACCACCATTTTAGAGATGAGGCAACTGAGGCCAGAGAGGCTAGGTAACTTGCTGAAGGTCACATACCTACTAAAGTAAGTGAGCTCAGAGCATAATAATAGCTATTGCCTCAAATGTTATAAGCATAAAATGATAAAAAGAATGGAAGTTGCTACAACTCTGTCCAGCTCAAGTAAACCACTCAAAAACCTCATATTCCTGCATTTTTTAAACTATTGTTATCATCAGTATTGTTCCCACAGACCTTTATCCTGTAACTCTTACTCTTGGGGCAACTTCCTCATGAGTCTATTGGGAGTATCTTCCCTAGTTACCTATCAAATGGTAATCCCCAACACTGTATCTCCTGAGGACTAAAATTTTCTAGAACTGGGTTCCCAGGGCCATAGTTTAGCCCTCAATGTCTCTGCTGAATACACCATGTAAAGTGTGTATTACTCAAAGTGTTATAAAATCACAAAGAAATCCATAACCTGACTTTAGGCAAAATGGAGAAAATGAGACTTTGAAGAATAAAGGCTTCCATTAGCTTATATAAGGCAGCATTTTCAAGAATTATGGATCTAATTCTAATTTGAATCAACTATGGAAACAGCAGTAGCAAGTGAGAGCTAGAAACTATTTCTTTTCAAATTAGAATTCAAGAAGCTTGAATACTTTGCGAGCAAATACAGCATGGGTCAGCATTAGAAAAGAAAGTATGTTACATTTTATTCTACTTTTTTATCCACATCTACTATCTCAATTTTGACTCATAGCATCCAGAAGTAAAATCCCTCATCTACTTTCCTGTATCAAAAGTGAGTATGTCTACAGTCATCAATGTTATCCCACTGTGGTGATGGATTAGAAAATCTGATTACAATTTCTACTTTTGTTTTCTAATATTAAAAATCTAGGTTGTCAGGGGTTCCGGGGTGGCTCAGGCAGTGACTCTAAATATCAGGTCAGGACTTGATCTCAGGGTCAAGCCTTGCATTGGGCTCCAGGCTGAGCATAGAACCTACTTTTCAAAAAATCTTTTTCTTTAAAAAATCTTAATGATAAAAATGGGTATAAAGTAAAATGGAAAGTCTTCCCTCCTTTGTGCAGTAGCATTCCAGAAATGACTATCACTGACCATTTGGTATTCTTCTGTGGACTTACAAATATACATATGAATTTCCAGTTCCTTAAACAGGTAAAATCACACTATATGTAATGAATAGCAACCTGTTTATTTCACTAGGAATATATTGTAATCATATCCAGCTAGAGCAAATCAAAATTCCCAATTTATTCCAAATAGCAATGACCATAATTAACTTGCCATTAAACCACTGGTAGAATTATTATTATTTACAGTTTTTCACTATGAAAATGATAAAAAAAAGATTTTGAATAATTAAATATGGAGACTTCTGCTGGCACATATATGAAATATGAATGTAAGTTTTTTAATGATCATTTAGAAAAAATTTTCAATGACCAGAGGCTGGTGAACAAAGCCTGAGCATCCCAGTTAGAACATGATATTTTCTGGACCTTATAGTCCAATGAGAACAATGGTCCAGGTTCATGGATGGGCTCCACTGTGAATCTGTTCCAGATAAGCACCCACTTCAGAAGAGACCTTGATATTCCTTAGTTTCTGGGTTCTGGAAGATCAGAACACAAGGTAAATGCTCAAAAGGATCCTTGAAACTAACAAGTTATTTCCTGGAAGGAATTCTCATTAATTTGTAAGGGACCAGGCTGACCTTTCCATAGTGTTCTATACCTGAGTTGCATCTATGCCTTAGAAACTGAAGGAGCATAAGAAGGGATCCAGATCCAGACCAACATTCCTCCCTGAATATTTAAAGCAGTTAAAGAAAGCTTTCCTGGAATTATTAGCTATCTGTTGTCTCTCTCCTGTCAGTTTAAGCCAGGAGAAAGGGATTCACACAAAAAATAACTCAATATCCCAAAGCTTTTTCAAGTGCTGCTGCCAGGCACAAAAGCCAGGATACGTAAAAATAGCTGCTCACTCCTGCACTGGAGGGCTGGAAATTGTTATCAGGCAGAGCAAAAGGATACAAAAAGATAGGACAGGTGCCCAGTATGTTGGAGAGGACAGCAAACAAAGCAAATAGCTAAAGCATTAAGACTGAAGAAAGAAGAGATATTCCTACCATAGGAAAGGTGTTCCATAGATAGGAAAGGAAAAGTAAGAATAAGAGGATAAAAAGTAAAATGCAGAGCATGCATTAAAAAGACCAGGTGGCCATGTGCTGTTCCAAGGAAAGGATGAAAGAAATAAAGCCTCGGATGTGGGAACTTTGGCAAATTTTGTGAAGGGCCATATTGAGACAAACATTCTCTTTAGAACAAGACAAAAGAACTTCCCACGAACAAATTCCATAATAAATCCATATAGTCACTCAATATTCCTAAGATTTTCTATCTCTTTCATCATTCATTTGTCTCTCTCAGGCTGCAAAGGTTAGCAATGAAAAACAAAACCTTTCTGACAGAATTTATTCTACTGGGACTATCAGACAACCCGGAGATCCAACTTGTAATCTTTATATTTCTCTTCCTCACCTACCTGCTTACCATCTTTGGAAACCTGACAATCATCACTCTTACTCTACTCGATTCCCACCTCCAGACTCCCATGTATTTCTTCCTCCGGAATTTCTCCTTCTTAGAAATTTCCTTTACGACCACTTTTACTCCCAGGCTGCTGTTCAGCATCACAATTGGAAACAAGAGCATCAGTTTCGCTGGCTGCTTCACTCAGTATTTCTTTGCCATCTTCTTCGGAGCCACAGAGTTTTACCTTCTGGCTGCCATGTCCTATGACCGCTATGTGGCCATATGCAAACCCCTGCATTACATGACCATCATGAGCAGCAGAGTCTGCATCCAGCTGGTCCTCTGCTCTTGGGTGGCTGGATTTCTCATCATCATATCCCCAGTCATTCTGACCAGTCAGCTCGATTTCTGTGCCTCCAACCTGCTGAATCATTATCTCTGTGACTATGGACCCCTCCTG
>PISW01013312.1:0-27023 GCA_004023785.1 Mungos mungo
GGGGGGGGGGGGGGGGGGGGGGGGGGAGGGTGCACGCGGTCAAACAGCAGCGGAAGGAGCGGTGACACACACCTTGGAAGACCATCGCAGTCCCTTCCCCGCAATTGTCACCAGAAAGACCAGTGATTGTCAGGTAAGGGAAGAGAAAGGAGAACAGATCATAAATTAATTGGCGCAGAGAGCAAATCTCAGAAGGAAGTTGCCTATTAGTTTCAAGCAGGTAAAATGCATATGTATTATCTTTTCTCCTTTCTGAATATTTTCACAGCCCGCTGCCACAGGAGCTGCCGTCACTGCAGAACCAGGGTCAGCCTGCGACGTCCCCGGTGAGGGCGGCTTCCTGCCTGCTCTTCCCTAGAGCCCAGCAGGGCGAGCCCTTCCCCAGCCTGGTCATTGGGCTCTGCGCTCCGGGCGGCCGGCGGGAGGTCCCCACAAGTCTCTGTATGACCTCGGCTCCGTCCTACGTGCTCGTATCTCAACAGACGCTCATGATGAAAAGTCTAGAAGACTTAAAAGTACAATTTGCTACTTAAGTAATTTTGTGTATAAGGAAAGCAGCAGGAAGTTTTTTGAGCATTTCTTAAACCGTTATAGAAAAGAACCCCACCCTCATAAGGCCAAGCTTTGGTACCTTTACTGTACAGAGCAGGGTGAGTCCAAGATGGCATGGAAGGTTATAGAAACGCTATCCTGTCCATCAGAACTATGTCACTTTACATGACCCAGGAGTTTTAAGTAAGTAATAGAACATAAGGGGAAACTTTCTTTACAAGGAAAATATTATAAACCAGAGGAAAATTTTCTAGAATTTTCAAATCTTATGATAGTTAAATTATATGCCATATTATAATCCTGTGAGTATATCATCAGTGCCTCTATTATACTTTTAATTTTCAACTGAAAAACACACAGATGATTTAAAAAACAAAACAAACCAAAACAAAAAACCCCACTTAGGAACACAGAATTATCATTGTCTTAAGCTAATAAAAATAGGAACGCCCCAGGATCCTTCAAGGAAAAAGCTTCCACAAAATAATAATTTTTGATAGAGATTAGAGAAGATAGAAGCTTTCACAAATAAAATAATGGACCTAATACAAACAATCCAAATACTGATTAACAACAAAGGAAATCAAACTCCCACCATCATCCCTAGAAGCATTTCTGGAACTTTCCCTCTGGACACAAGTTTTTATCTTCTCATAGAGACAAGCATAAAGCAAAGCAAGACACACAGCTGACCAGGGAAGGTCAGGGCAGCACTGAGAGGGCGTCGTCCTAGGGGGCAGCTCTGGGAGGGAGTCCTTCAGGACCTCACACCTCCAGGGGCCACACTGGATGAAGGCTCCCTCCAGAACCACTTTCGCCCAGCTGAGCAGGGGTCCTCAGTGACAGTTAGTTTACTTCCCCACCCCAGCAAAACCGAAACAAAACAACCAAGAAAGAATACCAATTAAAGCGTTAGTTCCTCATTTAAAGCATGCAAATCATCTAATTGTGAATTCAAACAATGAAAAAACCGATCTACTTACTTGCTGGCCTCTTTAATGAATACACTCTATGCTCCACAATCCTATTACTAGGATATGCACCACTGTTCAGTGTGTTACAGAATCAACTTTCCTAAGCATTGGCAAACATGTATTGTTTTTACAAAGTAGAGGAGTGTACAATTTTCTATCTCTCTTTTTAAATACCCAATGTTACTGCAATCATTTTACAAGTTGTTGAAACAATATTAATGGCTATATTATATTAAGTCAAAGAAACAAATTACAATTTATTTCATCATTTTCCTATGGGCCATTTAGGTTGCTTCCCATGTAAAGTAGTATTTATTTACATGATTATTTAATGAACATCTGTCTGACTCACCAGACTGCAAACACTTGTGTTAGTATTTTGTGACTCTTATACTCATTCCACAGCAACACCTGAAATATGGTAGGTAGACTATAGATAGCATCAGGTGAATAAATGAATGAACCTAACCTTTGATTCTTGCTCCCTATCAGGCTCATCCAGAAAACATTCCTGATTCATCTCAGCTTTACACAGTGCCCTAGCTCTCTTCTAAAATACCCTGGACTTCTTTTTTTGTATCCACATTGCAGAGAAAGAGAAAAAACATTTGGTGAACGATGTTATGTACCAGGCACCGTGCTAGTCATATTCAAGAAGGTCCATGCCAAAAAAGGTTGCACCTTAGGCAAAGGACATGCCAAAAATCTACCACTAAATTTTCATCCAGGGACTTTGCTGAATTCTTCAGTGGCCTCACCAAGCAGTCTGACCAGCAGCAGCTCAGGTCCTGCCCTATATACCTGGGGACGGTCTGAGAGGAAAGAAGTACGCCCCAGCTCAGAGGGTCTGCCACTGGGGCTGAACTCTGGGCATGAAGATGTGAGCTCACCTCTCTAGCTCCTGTCTATTCGGGCACATGGTAGCTGCCCAATATATACATTTGTTTGACAAATATTATTGATAATATTATTATGGCTTCTAACATCTCCTCTGGAGTCAAAACATTAAGTACTTGGATATATTACTTGGTACACTAATAGACAAGGATTGGGTTAGTGAGAGAGGTTCTTCTAACTCAACAAGTGAACTTTAAATATACAATAGATGTTCAGCCTGTAGTCATCAGTTCATGTTTTCTCTCTAGGGATTCTCATAAGGATTCTCATAAGGATTCTGACCTGAGGCAGGAGAAGAGGAGAAGGTCTGGATGAGGCCCCTCCAAAAGCTGTAACACCAAGGTGACCAATTTCATGCCAAAGGGCCTACAAGGCACCATCCCTCCTGTAAACAGCATACTATACACCCTTAGTGTTTCTTGCACTCTGGATAGTTTCATTTTTCTTTTACATTTTCAAGGCAGAATTTGTACTCAGGACTGTGTCCTATTTCAGGGACTCCAAATTAAATCACAAGGAGCTCTGAAGAGTGCTACGCAAACTGGCTCGTTGTCTCATCCCTCCTATGACTCAATTATCCATTTAAGAGATAAATATAATCAAACTCAGAAGGATGTCAAAACCTGGGGACTCTGGTATCCCCACATCTGACCCATGAGAGCCATGGAGCACCTAGTAGAGAGCACTAGCTCAAGACATGACCTCTGCACTCAGCTGTTCCATGTTATCATCAAGCTGCTTACCCTCCCTCAGCATTCACTTGCCAATTAGCTAAATAGAGATCTGTACCTAAAATGAATTAGAAAGGCAGACAAAGTCTTTGAACAGTAAGTGCTACAGTTACTTGTTAGTGTTAATATCATTATACAATCTACTCAAGGCAGTGACAATACTATACTATCTAAGACAAAGACACATGAGACCCATTCAAATCAGTAATCACCTCCCAGAGTTCATCATCAAAAGCAACTCAGAAAGTAAGATATTAAATGCTTACCCATTAATATTCAACAGTGTTTATTTCTACAGAACCATCTCCCCTCCCCACAAACACAGAAGAATGGAGGGAGAGGAAAAGGAGAAGGGAGGAAGGCTCCAGGTACAGTCTAGTCTCTGAAGTCTCAGCAGGTGTGAGTAGAGGGGCTGGCCCCTCCACTCCCCAGGGGGCCCCTGGCAAGCCCATAAACTGCAGTGTCACAGTTATTTTGGCCACAATGGTTTTGAATGCCTTAAAAATGCCAGATAACCTGAACCCAACAGAGAGAGCCCACAGCACTTTGCATACTTCCATCCTCCACTGGACAGAGTTCCCTGAGATGGCCAGGCCCACATGCACACAGCTGGGGAAAGTTGGATTGACCTAGGGCTCCACCACCATTACTGGCATTGTAGGGAGGATGAGGAGATGACAGGGACAAAGTGGGAATGTTTTGTTCAAACAGTAATCTTCATCTCCTAACCTTTTGGGACTTACAATCACCTTGGCTATTCTGCTGGCCTTCCATACAGGCTCCTCCTCCTCATGCCACCGATTTTCTGTATTAGAGAACAAAGTAAAGGTGGGAATGACAGCACTCTGCTGCTTAAGTTGACAGAGATGCTAGTCTCCACCTCACGGGACAGGGAAGGACAACACTGTTGGTGGGATCAGCTACAGGCAGGGCTTCACAGTGACAGAGTGCAGCTGGGGTGTCTTTGTAGCCCAAAGCCAGCAGATGGGTCTTTAATTCTTCATGCTTCAGGCCCATCATTGAGTCATGAATCTCTTCCCACTTGTAGCCATGAACAGCATCGACTCAGGCTGCCAGGAATCCTTATAGAAGGGGAGTGGCTCAGGGGAAGGCTTCAGTTCCTCTTCACGACCCATGTCTATTCATGGACCCTCCTGGTTGCCTCTAAAATGTCTCTGTCACTGTGGCTGTAGATCAGGAATTTCTTAGCAAGCTTTTGCTCTCTATGGACACGAAGAAAGAAAAGTCGTATATTCTATCCAATACCTATGCGCACAGGTCTTTGAATTCCAATCCCTCAAAATGTGGGAAACTAGTGACCATAATTTAAAAAAAAAAAAAAAAAAGGTGATTCCAATGCTCCACACATCCACCGAGGAGGCATCATAATTATGGCTCAAAAAAAATTCCAGACACTTGTGGGAAAGAGCACTGGGTGTTGTATGGAAACCAATTTGACAATAAACTATTAAAAAAAAAATTCCAGAGAACAAGGTGGTCTGCCACAGACAGTATTCCGGTTATTGATGATGATGAACACAGCGCCAAAGCCGAAGTCCACAACCTTGACATTATTAGAATAATTCAAGATCTTCATTCAAGGAAGTCTCTGGAGGCTGGAAAATCTCTGCTGGCACCTACTAATGACATTCACAGTCACCTTTGTCCCATAATGTGCTGAGTCAACATGACCTTGGTGAAGCTGCCTGGCCAATGGTCTTAAGAAGCTGCTGTCATATGAATGCCTTCATCAGTACAGATGGTACAAAGCTCTGCAGCATGGTAACTTGCTAACTACCCTAATAATACTAGCAACACTATTGAAAAAATTAAAATCAATAAAAAAGAAAAATATTGAAAAGCATAAAAAAGAAAAGAAAAAAATAAGAGACTTGGAAAAAAAAGAAAAATTTAAAAAAGAATGAGGACAAATTAAAGTAAAAAAATTTTTTTTAAAAAAGGAAATAATTTTAAAGAAGGGGAAAAAAAGAACAAATAGAAAAAGACAAAAAGACAAACAGGAAACAAGCTAACTCTGCTGGTGCATGGAGTTCCCTAACGATGGTTCCTTATGAGGTCAGAGCAAAAATGCACCATTCATGACCAAGGTTAATCCACAGTGCTTTCTCATATTTGTCTCAGACAAAAATTTTTTTCAGAAGGGGGGTACCCAGATTTTTTTTATGTGGTTGACAGCCATCAATAGCAACTTATTAAAATTTAAAACGTATAGGATATTTTAGTGGCCTTTTCATTTCTAGTTTGGAAACCTATAACAATGTTTGGCTTCTAAAGAGCTCATATGTCTACACTTAATATATTTAGTTCCTTTTTCTTTAAGGTCTGAGAGATGCATCTCCAAATGATACCACTGGCAGGGTGATACTATAACAAAAACTTCTATTGTATAATACACAATTAGGTGCATTATTAACAGACAGAGCTGAAGGGAACAAGAGTTTTGCTACATTTTCATTTGTTCTTTGCACTTTTGCCCAGAGTCTTTGGAGAGTCTACTCTTCCATGAGCCGGAGATTCTGCTAGGTCCATTTCAGTCATTTTTAAGTGTAGAGGTTGCAGCTGTGGGTTGAGGAAATTTATCCTCTTTAAAACCATAAAATTCCATGTCTGTATTATTCAGCACGGGTGTGGGCATGGGTACTGGGTGCCAGGCATGGTACCAGTGCCTCAGAGGACGGAAGCAAGAAGTCCCTGGGCTTATTCCCTCGCTGACACTCCTCCTTTCTTCAGGTAGATCCAAGTTTCTGACCTGCATCATTTCCCTTCTCTCTGAAGAACTTTTCTTCTAACACTTCCTGCCAGACAGATTTACTAGTGAAAAGTTCCTTCAATTTTTGTTTCAGAAACTCTTTTTTCTCATTCACTTCTACAGGATAATTTTACTTAATTACAGCGTTGCTTCAAACTACCACAGTGAAGTGAATATCATAATAAAATGAGTCAAGCGAACTTTTTGGTTTCCTAATGCATACAAAAGCTAGATTTACCTTATATTGGCATCTATGAGGTGTGCAATAGCATCATATCTGAAAAGTCGTGTGCATAACCTATTTAAAAAACACCTTATTGCTATAAAACATTGGCCATCATCTGACCTTTCATCAGGCTGTAATCTCTTTGCTGGTAAAGGGTCTTGTCTCCATGTTGCTGGCTGCTGATTGATCAGGGTGGTGTTTGCTGAAGGATGGGGTGGCTATGGTTATTTTTTTTATGTTTCTTTTCGAGAGAGAGAGAAACAGAGCATGAGTGGGAAAGGGGCAGAAAAAGAGGGAGACACAGAGTCCGAATCAGGCTCCAGGCTCCCAGCTGTCAGCACAGTTCCTGATGCAGAGCTCAAACCCATAAACAGCGAGATTATGACTAGGCCAAAGTCTGACATTAACTGACTGAGCCACCCACGCGCCCCTATAGCAACTTCTTAAATAAACAACAATGAAGTCAGCCACACCTACTGAGGCCTCCTCTCAGGAACAATTTCTCTGTGGCTTGTAATGCTATTTGGTAGCATTTTACCCGTAGAAGAGTTTCTTTCCCATTGGAGACCATCCTTTCAAACCCTGGCTCTGCACTTATCGACCATGGTACGTAATATTCTGAATCCTCTGTTGTCATTCCGACAGCCTTCGCATCATCATCACCGGGAGCAGATGCCATCTCAGGAAACCACTTTCTTTGCTCGTCTGTAACAAGCAGTTCCTCATCCATGCAAGTTTGATCACGAGATGGCAGCAGTTCAGTCACATGCTCAGGCTCAACTTCTAATTCTCATTCTCTGGCTGTTTCCATCCCAACTGTAGTCACCTCCCCCATTGAGGTCCTGAACTCCTCTAAGTCATCCACGAGGGTGAGAATTAACATCTTCCAAACTCCTGCTCATGTTGATATTTTGAGCTCTTCCCAAGAGTCAACACTTTTCTTAATGGCATGGAGAATGGTGAATCCTTTCCAGAAGGTTTTCAATTGAGTTAGTCTAGAACCATCAGAGGAATCATTCTCTATGGCAGTTCTAGCCTTACAAGATGTATTTATTAAATAATAAAACTTGAAAGTTGAAATTACTCCTTGATCCATGGGCTGGGGAATGGATGCTGTGTCAGCAGGCATGAAAACATCAGTCATCTTGTTGTACATCTCCAGCGGATGTCTTGGCTGACCAGGTGCATTGTCAATAAGCAGGAATATTTTAAGGAGAATCTTTTTTTTTCTGATCAGTAAGTCTCAATAGTGGGCTTAAGATACTTAGTTAAATCATGTTGGAAACAAATGTGGTACCATCCAGGCTTTGTTGTTCCATTTACAGGGCACAGCAGAATAGTTTGACATAACTCTTAAGGGCCCTAAAATTTCGGAATGGTAAATGACCACTGGCTTCAACTTCAAGTCACCAGCTGCATTATCTCCTAATAGGAGAGTCAGTCTGCCCTTTGAAGCTTTGAGGGCAGACACTGATTTCTCCTCTCCAACTATGAAAGTCCTAGGTGACATCTTCTAATAGAAAGCTGTTTGGTCTACGCTGATAACCTGCTGTTTAGTGCAGCCACCTTCATGAATTATCTCAGCTAGCTAGATCTTCTAAATAACTGGCTGCAGTTTCTACATTAGCCCTGCACTTTGATATTACAGATATGGATTCGTTCCTTAAACTTCATGAACCAACCCTTTCTAGCTTCAAACTTTTCTTCAGCAGCTTCTACAACTCTCTCACCCTTCATAGAATTGAAGAGAGTCACGGCCATGGTCTGGATTAGTGTTTGGTCTAAGGGAATGCTATGGCCGGTTTGATCCTCCATCCTGGCCACTAAAACTTTCTACGTATCTGTAAACAAGTTACTTTGCTTTCTCATCATTCATGTGATCCCTGGAGAAGCACTTTTCGTTTCCTTCAAGAACTTTACCTCAGCATTCACAACTTGGCTGTTTGGTGCAAGTGGCCTACCTTTTGGCCTATCCTGGCAATCGACATGCCTTCCTCACTAAGCTTCATCATTTCTAGCTTTCAATTTAAAGTGAAGACGTATGACTCTTCCTTTCACTTGAACAGTTAGAAGCCATGAGAGGGTACTGGCCTAATTTCAATATTACTGTCTTGGGGAATAGGGAGGCCCAAGAAAGCTGGTCAGTGGAGCAGCCAGAATACAGACAATATTTATCAATTGAGTTCACTGTCTTGTCTTGGCACACTTGTGGCACCTCAAAACAATTAAAAGAGGAACATTTAAGATCACTGGTCACAAAGCACCATACTAAATATAAAAATGATGGAAAAGTTTGAAATCTTGTGAGGATTACCAAAATGTGACATAGAAACATGAAGTGAGAAAATGCTGTTGGAAAAATGGTACCAACGGACTTGTTTGATGCAGGGTTGTCACAATCCTTGAATTTGCAAAAAACACAATATGTGCAAAATTCAGTAAAGCAAAGGACAATAAAACAAGATACGCCTGTACAGACTTTGAGGTTGAACATTTTTTCTGATTTGCTTATTACATGGTTTCCGAATAGAAATCTAATGTAATTCTTATCCTTGAGCCTATATAGGTAAGGTGTTTATCTCCTCTGGATTTACTCAAGGTTTTCTCTTTTGTTGTTTTCTGCAGTTTAAATATGCTATGTCTAAGATTTTTTGGAATTTTCCTGCATAGTGTTCTCTGTGCTTCCTGGATTTGTGGTTTGAAGTCGGTCATCAAATTTGAGAAAATGTCTCAGCCATTATTACTTCAAATATTTCTTCTTCTCCTCTTTATTCTCCTTTTGGTATTCCCAATATACATACTTTATCTTTTAATATTCTTATAGTTCTTAAACATTCGGTTCTGTTATTTTTTATTTTTTTAATTCATTTTTCCCTTTGATTTTCATTTGGGCAAGTTTCTCTTGACAAATCTGCAAACTCATTGACTGTTTCCCTGGCCCCAGTCCAGCCTACCAAGGAGCCAAAAGGCATTCGTCATTTCTCTTACAGTGTTTTTCATTTCTAGCATTAATTCTGATTCTTTCCAGAGTTTCCACCCCTCTGCTTACATCTATTTGTTCTTGAATTTTATCTACTTTTTCCATTAGAACCCTTAGCATATTAACTAGACATATTTTAAATGCTCAGTCTATAATCGATTATCAATTATAAACAATAATATCTTCTGTATCTGACTGTGATTCTTCTGATGCTTCATTTGTCTCTTCAAACTGTGTTTTGCATTTTAGTATGCCTTGTAATTTTTTGTTGACAGCCAGACATGATGTGTTGCGTAAAAGGAACTAAGGCCTTTAGTGTGAGATTGTACTGTTGGTTTTAGGGGTCAAGAGGCTAAAAATTCCTCTAGTGTCTGTAAGGTTAAAATGGGTGGAGTGAAAAAGTCACAAAACAGAGAGACTGGAAAAAGAGATCAGAATACCCTTTATTACAGTCAGAAATAAATGTAAAAGGCCCTTACTGGGAGCGCTCTCAGGCGCGGTTCCCTGGTCCAGACAGGATGGGCCAGGGAAGTCGCGCAGGAGAACAAAGGACTAGGCCTTATATGGGACAGCAGCCTCTGATGTGTTTCCCGGGGCGGAGAAGCTCCTGTAAGGCAGACGTGTTTTTGGAGACGCGTTTTTGGAGGGCGGCCAGGTCCTCTTTCCCGAGCCTGCCAAACCTGTCAGGGTCCCTGTTTTGTCTTCCCTGATGCCTTAGGCTTTCTCTTACATAGGGTCTGAGCCCTGCTGTTGATAATCCCGTGTTATTATCTAGGACTATTATTGATATGGTAGTAAGGTATACAATGCTATAATTAGGTCTCACTCTCTTAGGGAGCCTGTGCCCCTGGACTGCGACTTTCACAAGTGTTACTCAGCTTTCTTCTTCCCTCTAAGGTGAGACCAAAAGTCTAGAACAGGCTGGAACTGGGTATCTCCCACTCCTCAAGTCAGTGAGGTTCTGGTAAAACCCAGGTTTGTTAAGCTTTAGTGAAATAGTTTCTTTTAGGGCAGGCTTTTGTTGAGGAGAAACAGACTGCTCTGGATATATTTCAAAATGGGTTTTTTTCCCTCCTACTGCCAGAAACAGGAGAGGACTTTTCTGAGACTCTGTTGTGGCTTCTGGAAGTAAAATTCATGAATACACAGCCCTTACCCCCCGTACAGTGCCCTGGTAGTTTCTAACTCTCACCCACATGCCTCTATCAATTCAGCTGTCACAGCTTAACTATTCCTAGCAGTCCTGGTGGGGGAAGTGGGGAAGGGTTGGGCAGGGGAGGCTCTGCTCCTGGACTTCTACTTCTGGGAAACCGTGACTCCTCTCTCCGTTTCTTGGGCCAGGAATTTACTCTGTGACCTCAATTCTCTCATGTATCTGAGAAGAGTTGTTGATTTTCAGTTTCTTGAGCTTATTTTCTCATTATGAGGACAGGAAAGTGGACTTGTAAGGTCTTCACATGTCGTCCCATGAAATAGTTTCATTCATTCATGTGTCATTTTGGTGATATTATAGTCCTATTTACAATGCTCAGAACTACAAAAATCCCTATTTCAAGTATTTTGCTTCTAACATGCTGTATGGAAATACTATTTGCACGCAGGAAAAAAAAACACTTAGCACATATTGAGTGTTTAGAAAATTAGCTGATCCTTCCTACGGTGCCACTCAACCTAGATGTATCTTGCACCGTACATCTGACATTTAAAAATCTCTCTATTTGGATTACAACGATCTGTTCTTTATAAATAACTTCTAAAACCAGATGTCAGCCAACACAAATATGGCTCCATTAGTCAGCTAAGGCTTCCAGTTAAGCGTCTGGGTAGCCGGCAGCATCCCCCTCCGTAATGAAGCCCTGGAGGACGACAGAGAGAGCACCAGCAGGATACGCGGCTTTATTTCTAACGCACAGCTCATGTGCTGATGCCATGCAAGGTGGCAGGAGGCAAATGATTTCATTCCATATGAAGCAGGTTCCTACATGGTTGCTTATCACCGCCATTTACCTCTGAACATGCATCACAAGTGTGAACCAGCTCATCACAAGTGTGTGAGGCATTTGGGTGCGTTATATTCCCCCTTTCTCCAAAAATCATCCTAGTCTTCAGAAATAAAACACATGCTTTTCAAAATAGTATGTTGCCAACAGTGTATCCTGATACTTCAGGAAATACAGGTTTTGTTGCTAGTATACCATTGTTTCTTTGGGAGATGAGGAGAGCTATTACTTCACCGTAAATACTTGAGGCCTTACTCTTATTATTTTTCAAATCGTGGAATTTTTTTTTCCGGATTATATTTTCATAATTTCTCTTAGCTCTTTCATCTTACCATTAAATAAATTTCCCAACTAACTGTAATTTCTGGCTTCAAAATGTATTTACCTCAGTAAATCCACAGTGAAATTCATTACATACAATTTATGACTTTAGAATCACATGCACATCAACAGACCAAAACGTCACACACAGGGTTTGATTTCACTATGGGGTTCTGCAGGTGCCAAGCACATGTAAAGAGATGAGGCA
Organism: Mungos mungo; assembly: GCA_004023785.1. Lineage (NCBI taxonomy): Eukaryota > Metazoa > Chordata > Mammalia > Carnivora > Herpestidae > Mungos > Mungos mungo. The sequence goes on from PISW01013312.1 coordinate 11,660, forward strand.
GTGATGGGGACACATCAGACAGCACATCCACACAGAGGAATACTCATCCTGTCTGACGCTGTCCAGCATTATGTGGGGGTCTTAACCGTTATTAATGTTTGTCCAAGATTTCTCTAACAATAGTAGTTGATTATCTAATATTTAGGCAGGCCGTTTCTTATCCCAAAAGATTATTCCTAAAATCCAAATGACTTAAATGAACGTAGAAACCTTACGTTATGAAAGATTGCTAAAGCACATCTTTTCAAAACCAAAAATCCATCAGCAAGATCATCAGCCACCAATTATCTCCACCCACAATTTGCCAGCTTTGTCATTTCAGGTTTCTGTATATTAGATTTTCCTGAAATAGAGCACAACTGAACTTTTGTTACACAGACTGTATTTCTTTCTCAAAGAAATCCAGATTGCTGTATAAAATTTGCCTCAAAAATTCTCCAAAAACTTTTCATATAAAAGTAATATAAATCCCAATTCAATTATATGAAAGAGTAATGAAATTTATATTTCCCAAACTGAAATATAAGCTCTTTAGATGCTACTGAGCCACGGAGCCAACAGGCCTTCCATGAATCACAAATATGGGAAGAATCCCCTTTACTAGATGGCTTAATGCATATGAGATAAGCAAGATCATTATCATTAGAGAAAAGACATCCCCTCACACTACAGATGAACAAGATATAAGCTCTACCTGAGGAGAAATCAGACTAGAAGAAGTTCATCAAATAAGGTCAGTGCTTAGCAGAGAGCCTATGGACTTCCACGGCTTTTCCTTGGAAAGAGAATCCAGCCGTCCTGGTGATCCATCCCTGCTGAAACACAGAAATGACCTACACCTTCCCCCACATCATCCCTGCTCCCACCGGCCTCAGTCAACTGATAACTAACTCCGCTCTGCCCCATACACCCCATCCCGCCCACCACAAGTTCTACTGAGTCCATCTCTTCAACATCTCAAGGATCCATCTGCCTCTCTCCATCCCTACTATCATTACCTCCATCAGGCCCCCTTTATTTATCTGCGGGACCACTTGACTGGATTTCTTTAGTCCAGTCTCAGCTTTCTCAATCTGTATTTTCCCCCAAACAACCAGCAAGATCTTCCAAACTACAGGTCTGCTATAGTCACTCTACTGGTGGAGTGCTGGGTGGCTCAGTTGGTTAAGCGACCAACTTCAGCTCAGGTCATGATCCCATGGCTCATGAGTTCACGCCCCATATCAGGCTCTGTGCTGACAGCTTGGAGCCTGGAGCTTGCTTCAGATTCTGTGTCTCCCTCTCTCTTTGCCTGCCTGCCTGTCTGTCTGTCTGTCTCTCTCTCTCTCTCTCTCTCTCAAAAATAAACAAACATTAAAAAAATTTTAAGTCATTCTGCTAGTAAAAATCATTAGTGGCTCCTCCATATCAAAAATTTTTCTGTGGATAAAATCCTTATGCCTCAGCACAATTATACAGACTCCATAAATTGCCTTGAATGTTCCCAAATTTTGCTACACATGGAAATCTGGGAAGCTTTGCCACTTCCAATGTCTTGGCATACGCCATCCCAACTAAGTTGCAGTGCCTGCAGGTAGGAGCCAATTATCAGTATTTTTTTATTTCAAAGTGATTCCAAAGTCAGCAAAGCTTTGGGAACCAATGGTTCCCTCTCAAGATTCACCTCTTAACAACTCTGACTCTAAACCAAAACTAGCCTGCCTGACCCATTTTCCGTTTTTTGATACTTTCTCATGCTCACTTGCATCCAAGGCTTTGCTGAGGTTATTCCCTGTGCACATTCCTCCCTCAGTTAAGGCTTGTACAAATCAATGTCCCCAAAGAGCTCCAAGTACTTATAACAGAGCCCTTAAAGAATTCTCTATCAGCAATTACCTTCTGGGGGAAACAATCAACAAAACAAAAAGGCAACCTACTGATTAGGAGATATCTGCAAATGACATCTCCAATAAAGGGTTAATATCTGAAATATATAAAGAACTAATACAACTCAACACCCAAAAAACAAATAATCCAATTTAAAAATGGGTAGAAAACATGAACAGACATTTCTCCAAAGACGACATACAAACGGCCAACAGACACATGAAAAGATGCTCAATATCACTCATCATCAGGAAAATGCAAGCAAAACTACCATGAGATATCACCTCACCCCCATCAGAAGGGCTAAAATCAGAAACCTAAGACACAACAAGTATTGGCAAGCATGTGGAGAAAAAGGAACCCTTATGCACTGTTGGTAAAATGCAAATTGGTACACCCCTTACGGTAAATAGTACACACGTTCCTCAAATAATTAAAAATAGAATTCCCATATAATCTGGGAATTGTGCTCCTGGGTATTTACCCAAACATACAAAAACACAACTCAAATGGATACATGCACCTCTATGTTTATTATAGCATTATTTACAATAGCCAAGTTACAAAAGCAGCCCAAGTATCCATCAATAGATAAATGGCTAAAGATGTGGTATATGGTACACATAAGCACACACACACACACACAGGAATATTATTCAGCCATAAAAAAATGAAACCTTACCATCTGCAACAACATGGATGGAGCTAGAGTATAATGCCAAGCGAAATAAGCAAGTCAGAAAAAGACAAATACCATATGATTTCACTCAGATGTAAAATAAACAAAATAAATGAACAAGAGGAAAAAGAGGGGGAAAAAAAAACGAGAAACAGACTCTTAACTACAGAGAACAAACTGATGGTTACCAGGTTTTGTGGGGGGGAGATGTGCAGGAGGGAGGGAATTGGTTAAGGGGATTAAGAGTACACTATCATGATGAGCACTGAGTAACGTATAGAATTATTGAATCACTATATATACACCTAAAACTAATATAATACTAGGTATGTTAACTATACTGGAATTAAAATTTATAAAAAGAAAGAAAAGATTATCTTCTAGAAATACCCAATCAAGTCACTGACAAAGATAGCACTTTTTTTTTAATGTTTTATTTATTTTTGAGAGAGAGAGAAAGACAACATGAGCAGGGGAGGGTCAGAGAGAGAGGGAGAAACAGAATACGAAGACAGGCTGCAGGCTCTAAGCTGTCAGCACAGAGCCTGATGCGGGGCGTCAAACCTACAAACCATGAGACCATGACCTGAGCCAAAGTCAGATGCTTAACCACTGAGCCACCCAGGCGCCCCAGGAGAGCACATATTAAAGAGCCATACCTGCAGATCTGTGCTGTGAAAGCTGTGAGGTGTAAGTGGTAAATGCAGCAGGGAATCAGCTAAGACAATAAAGTATGCCCTAAACCACTTGGCCTTTATCCAATAAATTTTTATACTTGGCTAAAAAAAAAAAAAAAAGGAAAGTATAAATCTGGCAGTAATGTATAAATGAATGGATAACCAGAACTATCGGATAGCAGTCTCTCTGGGTGTGCACAGCTAAACAGCTAAAGTCTAACCCTGTTGGCAGCTCTCAGTGTATGGGCAACCTGGGACCCACGTGAAGGACTTTGTGGCATATTCTAGCCTGGGATTTGTCTGGCATATCCCTCACAGACAAGAATCCCCCAACAAGGGATTTAGATAATTCTCTAGTTAACCATTATCTGTTCAAATAACACAGATTTGTTTTTAGGGTATTGGTTGTTTGTATTTTAATGGTAAGCTTGCTTTACACTCCTACCACCTTCCAAATATACACACATGCATGCATACACACACAGTCTCTGTTTCTCTCTATCTCCCTCTCTCCTCAAATCTCGGTTAAGGGCATGCCTATAGGTTCTCTGGCAACTTGTACTTCCCCTATTATACCACTGAATACAGGATGTTGGGTCTTCCTGTTATTGATCAGACCACAACCCCACTGAACACCAAGTTCTCTGGGAGCCAGGGGCATATCCTCCTTGGTGACCACATGTCCCCACATGGAAGCATCAGATGGAAGCTCCTAAGGAAAGAGATTGCACCCCCACCTTGAACACCTGTCTTCAGCACGTCCAGCCCTGACACGTATTAGGCACTCCATGTTTATTCAAGTCCAAGTTGGACCCCTTAAAAATGATAAATCAATAGTTGCCACTGTGGTCTTGAAATTTTCAGAAATGGCTCTTTAAGAAAGAACAGCCCAGAAGAGGGGGCAGGAATAGAGTGCCTCACAATTTCTGGTACGTCCTGGGAATTATTCTACTTTTTAAAACCCTCTTCCATGAGCACATTCCCAGCAGCTACAGAAATGAACCAAATCTGCAAGTTTTGATATCCCCCCAGTTCTTTCTGCTGTCTCACTATAATACTCCGCACCATTGTTAACGCCTTTTCTAGGTTGGTGATATTGCCCTCCAATGTCAAACAAGAAGTCCTCAAGTAATAAAGATAATTCCCAGGGCTGTTAGGAAGAATAAGTGAGAATGTAAAAAAATAAAATAAAAAGTCTTCTGGAACACAATACTATACAAATGTAAGTTATGAGACTTATAGATTAATAGCAAGCAAAACCCAAAAGACAGGCTTATTGAAATTTTTATACTTTAATTTCTGGGGATAAATGAATGCCATGAATGAAACTGCATCACTTTTGAATTAAAGGCATATTCACAAGGATTGTAGCTTCATTCATAATCTGAATTGCTTCCAGAAGATGGTCCCAAGTCATGTGCTTTTTTCTAAATTATCTACCAGTTTCAGACATTGCACACATCTAAAAAGCTCATTAGAAGTCAAAGAGCTTTCTGTACCTAAATTTGGTTTGTGGATGAGTATGTTTATTGCATAAAATCCATAAAATTCAGAAGATCCTATGATTCAAGGAAAATTATTTAAACTAACTTTTACCCCCAAAGAAATCTACAGTGGGTAAATTCACATGGAGCCACAATGGAGATGTTATACCACCATGGACCAGAAATGCATTACAGTCATGAAACAAAGCAGTCTGTGACTGGCTTTTTGTCTCTCATTCTGACAGCGAGATCCAATCATGAGCCTCTGGTTCCATCACTTACAAACCTTCAGGTTCTCACCAACCACCCCTAACATGCTCAAGCTTAAAGAGAGGTTCATGCCCTTTTCTTAGTTAAATAAACCACCAAGATCAAAAATTGAAACGGTCTCAATCTTAAGAGGGTTTTCATTTATCTGAAGAGGACAGGATAAACAATTTAAGTTGATTTGAGTCTCACCCCACAATGCACAAATAAAGAAACTTTTACAGATTTTCTATGCAAATTTATTAAAGAGTGTAGATATATGCATGCTTTAATATAGAGAAAGAAAACTCCATAATCTCATTTTCAGATAACCCCTGTTGAGTTAAAAATAATTAAACAGACTATAAGCACACACACACACACATAATTCCAACAGGACCCTCCTCAATCTCTACCTCACTTGGTCACCCTTCTTAACAACAGTTAATGTTTCCTATTTTGAAAAGATGGGGGGATTTGTTTAATCTATCTATAAAACATTCTCTTTGAGTATTTCTATAAGCAGGGTCACAGACCACATCTTGCTTTTCAGTTAAGAACAACATGCGTTGGCATTTTCCCTCTGTCATCACAATATACATACTTCACACTCTTTGGGAAGATACAGATCATTCTGCCATTTGGGGCGCCAGGACTTATTTAACCAGTGCCACACGGAGACGCTCTGGTCTCCCAGGCGTTTGCTACAGCAAATAATGCTGGAATAAGCACCCTTGCCCACATATCTTAGCACATCATTGTGTAAATACAGAAGGAAGGTAATTTTGTAAAGGTGAAATTTCTAGGGAAAAAGGCATATGCAGTCTACTTTGATACTGTCTGCGGATCTTATGTTTTTGTGATGAGAGTTTGTTTGCCCAAATTCTCATAAGCACTTAGAATTTTATTTTTGCCAAACTGGCCAAAAATAATACCTCATTGACATACCTGTATATTTTGTGTATTATATATTATATAATATTGTGTATTTTTTTCTTAAACTGCTAATTCTCTCTCTCTCTTTCTCACTCTCTCTCTCTTACACACACACACACACACTACCAGATTAATAGTTTTTCATTATTTCATTTTTCATTATGAATTCTTTTAAAATTAAGTTAGTTATTGGCAACTCTTTCTTGGCCATGTGTGTTACAAATGTATGGTTTAGAGAAAGGTCTTCACCATCCCAAAATTATAAATAAGTCCACCCACGTTTTCTTATAGTTTTGCTTTTTCATATTTTCATGTTTTACTCTTTCATGCTTTATGAAATTCACTTGGGTGTAAAGAATGAAAGAGAAAAACATGCATTTTGTTTAACCTCATTTCCCTGAACATTTAAATTATTGGAAAATCTATTTTCTACTGTGGTTTGAAAACCATCATTACCATCATCTAATGTCAGGTCCATTTCAGGTTTACTTATGGATACTATTTTGTTCTCTTGATCTTTCTGCCTATTTCTTCTCTTGCAGCAAGAAGTGTAAATTACCCCGTCCCAGCATTTAAGTAATTACAGCTTCATGGTGTATCTTTACAATTGCTGCTTGTTGTTCATCTTTTTCGGAATTTCCCAGGTTTTTCTCACATTTTTATTTATGCAGGTAAATTCTGTATCATTTGCTAACTCCCTCCCTGAGCAACAAAAATCTTTTGAATTGGGAAAGCACCAATTTTGTAGATTTCTAGAGAAATGACCCCTTTCAATATTGAGCCTTCCTTTCTAAACTCTTCCTTTTTCCATTTCTTCAACCCTCCTACCATATCCCTTTGATTTTAAAGTTTTCATCATATTAAGTTTTCCATATTTTTATTTCAAGTTTATCAACAGCTATTGTAAAAAAAAAAAAAAAAACTAGTTTTAAATGTATTTTGTTGGGTAGGTAATATACAGAAACACTCCAAGACTAAAAAGGCACAAAGGGATATAAATTGAAAAGTAAAGCTCCCACCCACCCCTACCCCCCAGAAGTCCAGATTTCTTCCCTGGAAATTCATTTCAAATCTGCATCAGATATAAATCATTCTGTTGTTAAGAAATTAATAGGGGCGCCTGGGTGGCTCAGTCGGTTGAGCATCCAGCTTCGGCTCAGGTCATGATCTCACGGTTGTGTGTTCAAGCCCCGCGTCGGGCTCTGTGCTGACAGCTAGCTCAGAGCCTGGAGCCTGCTTCAGGTTCTGTGTCTTTCTCTCCCTGCTCCTCCCCCACTTGTGCTCTCTCTCTCTCTCTCTGTCTCTCAAAAATAAATAAATGTAAAACATGTAAAAAGAGAAAGAAATTAATATGTCCTATCTTTAAAGAAGAGAAGTTCAGGGGCACCTGGGTGGCTCAGTCGGTTAAGCATCCAACTTTGGCTCAGGTCATGATTTCACAGTCTGTGGGTTGGAGCCCCACATTGGGCTCTGTGCTAACAGCTCAGAGCCTGGAGCCTGCCTTGGATTCTGTGTCTCCTTCTCTCTCTGCCCCTCCCCCGCTCACTGTCTCTCAAAATAAAATAAAACATTAAAAAATATTAATTAATTAATTTTAAAAAATGAAAAGTTCAAGGCTAAAAAGAATCTCACATACTCCAGGTCTAAAAGATAACCCTCGCTCCTGCCAGTCAGCCTGGATTCCTCCTTCTCCTTAAATCTTCCACATCTAACCCACCAGTAAGTCCAACTGCGTCCACCCCAGGTTCAACTACCTCTCCCCTAATTCAGCGAGACTACAGAATGAGACAAGGCAGAGACCCCGCTGACTTCATGTCTGCTGACCCTGTGCACAGCACCGTGACTGGCGCAGAACGTGAACAGTGCACCACGGCCCCACGCACGGAAAGTGCTCGATGCAGTACTGCCTGTCAGACCAGCAGTCACAGCTAGGGCTACACAAAGGGTGGTCTGCACATGCCTGGTGCCAACCTGTGGTCAGTAAGGACGGAGAGTAGGTACATAAATCCTTTTGAAACAATTAGGCTGCCTCATTCTTCCAGTAATTCACATTTCTCAAAATTTACAAAACTCAACAACAGAATAGAAATAAAAAATGATGGTCTTTTGCCACAGAAGGTTTATGAAGCAGGGGCATGCAGGCCACCACTATCTCATGCCTAGACCACCCTGGTAGGCATCCAGTGAGAGTCACTGCTTCCTCTTGCCCACCTCCAATCACTTCTCCAGAGCCTTCCAGAGAGTAATACCCAACCACACTCTTTCGGTGCTCACCCACGGCATTCTCCGGGACCCACCGATCTCCGCATCACTGGGCTCCTTCCCACTTCTGCGACCTCACCCGTGTCTGTCTTGTCACCATCCAGGTGCCTTGGCTCCGTGAGCCTTCCCAGGACATGTCGCTTTCTTTCTGCCTTGAAGCCATTACACTGCATGCTCCCTCAGCCAGCAATACCTGGCCCAGAAGATCCTCAAAAACTGAGGAAAGAATTAATGCAAGAATAATAATTTTGTAGCAAGCTATATTTAAAAAGTGAAAAATTCTCACATCCATGCTCCAGTTTTTTGATAAAAATAAAAATCTCACACTCTCCCTTTATTTCACACTTTTTTTCCAAGATTTTATTTATCTTTAAGTAATCTCTACAACCAGACTGGGGCTAACCCACAACCCCATGACCAAGAGTTGCACACTCTACTGAATGAGCCGGCCAGGTGCCCCTCCTTTAATTCAGTCTTAGAGACTCATCTCTTGAAGCAGTGTGAGGAGGGGAGTGCTCGCCTGCCACTCGGAGGGCAGAGCTGAAGCACACTGTCCTCCCGAGACCAAGCGTGCAGGCAGCTCTGTGTCCTGACCACCTGCGCCCCAAAATTCCCACAGGCACCACCTGTTCCTACCCACCACAACTGTAAGCTGAGCTCAGGTAATTCATAAAACAGGAAATCAAGCAGTTAACAAATACATGCCAAAATGCTCAAATTCACTGCCAAGCAAAAGAAATTAAAAACTCACTGCTATTTTTTTGCATATCAAGTTAACAAAGCTTAAACAGCAATAATAATGTTCATTTGTAGTATGTGGTCAGTTTCCTATGTTTGGCATTATTAGTATCAACTTATAGAAAGCAATATATACAATATTATACAACATAAAACTCTGTGTGTGTGTGTGTGACATCAAAATGTTTTATCTTTTTTGACCAGCAATTCAACTTTAAGAAAACACCCTAAAGAACTAATCCTAAATATATACCAAGTTTCATACACAAAAAGCTCACTAAAGGATAATTTGCAATTGGGAAAATAGTGGAGCCGTGCCAATCAATTTCTCTCAGAGGAAAGGGGAGCCCATCACTCCTGATGGGACAGACACCCACCCACATCTGTCTCCATGACTGAGGGGCAGTACAAAACTGCACTGATGACAAAGGGCTGAGCCCGTGGTCCAGACACTGCCAGAATAAGCAAATATTCTAATAACTGCCTCTTGATGAAATGTTCAGTTATCTGTAAAGGAAATTATGTAACAAGGAAAAACCTGCATTAAGTAGAAAGAAAAAGCACTTGCATAAATAGCCTGTTATAAGCACATAAAATTATATATAAGAAAGGAATAGCAGACAATTTTTGAAACCTTCTAAGTGGCTTGCATTCAACTGAAAGGACCTTGGGTTAATTTTCTCTCTTCTTTCAGGATTTCCTCATTTTCTAAATTTTTGAGAACAGCCTTACAGTTCCTATCATGGAAAAAAAAAAGTCCCTTTGAGACCAAACAAAGTGAAAAAAAGCATCTACCTCAGCAAGTTGTAACAAAATTGTTTATCCAAAGTGGTAAGAATCTTCTCGTTTCTTTTTACTGTATAACCATATTACCTGTTATTGCACAAAAGGCACTATGGAGCTAGAAATCATCCTGTCGACTAGTCCACAAATAGGATTAACAAGATTATCTCTGTGCTCTCCCAGGAAAAAAGTAGTTTACACACTGAGACAGTTTTAAACACTGGCACCATGCTTAAAATAAGCTATTCAGTCATACCAAGGACAAACATTTCTACCCCAAAGTTATAGAATCACAGTAAAAGCCCTCTGAAATGTAAATACCCATAAATTTCAAACCCGATTACCCAGTAGCTATAACTACTGACAGCTTATGTGGTTAACATCAATTTCAAGACGCCTCGAGCCATCGCGGACCGAGCAGGGTGTAGTCATCCACACATCATTCAAATCCCAGGGCAGACATCACATGGCTGTTAGAAGGACCCGGAGACTGTTCATTCTCCCTCCTGCTTTGACTCCTCAGTGGTGCCATTTGGCATTCACCACAGCACTTCCCTCACGAATATTAAAGCCTTTAGCTTTAGAACTTCAACTGTGCATATAAATGTGCTTGTCACATTCGGGGTGAAAGGTTACAGAGAGGAAGGAAGAAAAACCACCATACAGATGACGCAACACTGAGGTTTAGATTTCAGTAACACACGAGAAATCAAGAAACTCCAAGTAAATGCTCCCTTGACAACCTTAAATCTCTATTCTGCACATATGGATCATAATCAGAGTTTTACTAGGATCACAATTGTTGCAAATACACACTCAAATCATGTACCGTAACTAACAATGAGCATTCTTCCTCTGAAATAAAAAGTCCATATTCAAATTCAGGGTAACGCAAAGCTGTAATTTTGTATGAAACTGAATTTGGATCCCTCACTAGCCCTTAGCCCTCGACACAATCTCTAGGCTTCTATGGCTCTGGACCTGATCTATTGCATCAAGGTCACAATCTCTATAAACACATCTGCACAGCTACAAGAGAGGGGGAAACGTGGGCATATGGCAAAGTGATCCAAATATAGATCTGGTGAGGGCAGGAGGGGATGGGAGTAGCAAGACAAGTGCCCTAAGTTCTGTCAATACTGCGTGGCAGAAGGGACACCAGAGCAGGACCGGGTCTGAGTTCCTAGTCATTATCCACGATCTGTGAGACCTTGAGGAAGACGCTTGGCATTACCAGGCTCAGTTTCTGTATCTGTTAAAGAAGGAGGTTCTGTTAGATGATGTGGGAGTAAAACACACAAGTCAAAAGTCTTTTCTAGCATTACTTTTGTCAGGTAATTTCCCCACCAAAGCCGCCTCCTCCTCCACCCCTGGGAGATCTGTGCACGAGATCTGTGCACGAGAGCACAAGACCAGTGCAGTCCCATCACGTTAGCGCAGAGCTCTGGCAGAACTCCTGGGACCCCGAAGACGCAGCCTTCATTTCCCCCATTTATTCAGTCAGTCAGATGACACAAAGCCACTACATACATAATATACAAAATAATGCGCTAGACAATCCAGGGGACAGGTATAAAAAGTAACAATTTTAAAAGGTACAGTCCCTACTTAAAGGCATTTAATGTTTACAGTCCAATAGGAAACACAAAGAATTAGAAGAAACTATAATGAACAAATTTAGATCATGAACAAATTGCTAGTGAATCAAAGTACCTTTCCCGCTGAAGCCTAGATGTGACCTCAAAATCCTTCTAAACATGAGCACTCCGTTAGCAACTCAAAGACCACAGTTACCAGGTGAGGGCACTTTTGCTGCCCAGGCAGGCACACTCCTAAGCATATGCCCAGGTACTTCCCCTGCCTGTCCTAGAACTCCTTCAAATGCTACCTGCACTTCCCAATCATTAGGCATTCTCAGAAAGGAGTGGGCTGCAAAGAAACTCAGCACAGCAGCTAAAGGTTGTTAACTAACCTTCGCCAATTTTTTAAAATTTTCAAAATTCCAGAAAAGCAGGAAATACATGTAACTTGCTTTATTCCTTGTCTAGCACACTGCAATATTAATCACTGAACTGGACAATTATTATACTGGCATAAGACACCTAGTATACTCCTATTAACAAGAACAATGCATAATGTCATTGAGGCTTAAATCAGCACACACAGGAATCCGTGAGTTTTGCGTGCACACACACACACCCTCCTCCTCTCCTACTCTGAGAGGCCACATCCCTAACCCTGGCTAGCTATCCGGGAAACAAATGACTTTGTGATGGCATTGTAAATTGGTTCCACTCCTCTGGAAAGCAATCTGGCAATATGTTTTAGAGGCCATAAAATTCTTCATACTCTTTGACCTAGTAATGCCCACCTGGGACTCTCTCATAAGAATCTAATTCAAAATATGGAAATACCTACATGCACAAAGATACGCCTTACGGTGTTATTAATACTTGTGAGAAGGTGGGAGCGATGTACTTGCCAACAACAGAGCTAAATAACCAATGGTTCAGTATCTCAGCAGAATACTATGCAACCATTAAAATGGTAATGATGTAGATTATGTAGCAATAAAGGGGAACGCAGACAGAAAACAGGTACAAATATGTAAAAATCATTGCAAAAAAGTTTAAAAACTGTTTTAGGATGGTGAATGGAGCTGTTTTTTCCCTTTCTATTTCTAGTCTTTTTGTCATTAGTTCTGATGCTTCTGTCACTAAAAGAGAATCATTTTAGGGGCGCCTGGGTGGCTTAGTCAGTTAAGCGACAGACTCTTTTTTAAATGTTTATTTATTTTGAGAGATAGACAGACGGGGGGGGGAGGGGGAAGAGTACAAGCGAAAGAGAGGAGATCTTGACCTGAGCCAAAATCAAGAGTCAAACACTTAACCAGCTGAGCCACCATGTGCCCCTCTGGTGCCCTTACTCTTGATTTCAGCTCAGGTTATGATCTCTCACAGTTCGTGAGATCAAGCCTCACATCAGGCTTTACACTGACAGCATGGATTCTGCTTGGGATTTTCTCTCTCCCTGTCTCTCTCAAAATAAAGAAACATTTACAAAAGAGAGAGAGAATTCTTTTGAAAAAATAAAATGCAGGCTGTTGATCATAAGGATAAAGAGGAAAGGGGCCACATCAGAGAGTAAAGCCTGCTCTTTTACCCAGAGAGGAAGGGGACCACAGGCATCTCACACTGCGTGAGCAGCTGGGATTCATGTGCACAGGGCAGCTTCATGGAGAACGTTCTGGAGGTATTCCATATTGTCAATGATTGCCAAATAAAAATGAGCAGTGCCCACAAGCTAAGCTCAGTCAACTCCCTCCATTACAAGCATCTTGAGGCCGAGAATTCCCCAGGCACACTACACATGCTGTCAGGTTAGCTCTCTGTTAAAGAGACTGATGTGGGGTCATATGAGGCTGTACAATAATTCACTTAAAGGAAATAAGCTCGGATTTTCACATTTGGAGCAATGAGGAATGTCTGTGGCAAGAGCTGTAATAACCAGAAAGATGAGGGTAAGAAAGCACAAACATCTGTCACTTGTAGGGAAGCAGAGTGTGGTAGCAGAGGGCGTGTGTCTCAGGGACAGGAGTCACAGCAAGGGCAGGACGGGCCTCTCCGGGGCTGATTCGGGAATGAGGGATACAGGAAATCAGGAAGTGTGCTCAATTCTAACCAACACCGATCACCAGGTGGAGACAGGTTTAAACTTGGAGCCACTCAACTCCGCATGCAGTTTCAGCCCTGGGTCCAGCCCGGGGGACCAGCCCTACTCGGGGAGAGACAGCTTGGGGAACTCCAGGCCAGTTTTAAAGGGCCAGCACCTCGTTTACCATGCAGTGTCAACAACCAAGTTCTAACCTCCCCTCTGTATCTTAATTTCTGCTCTGAGGCCCTGCCCTGGGAGGCCACAGAGCAACTGACTTCAAATTTAAAATTATGTTACTTTCTTTTCTGTCCACCTTGGGAAAATTACTTAAGCTCTCCAAACCACAGTTCCCTTATCTTTAAAAGCTGTAGGTCTGCTATAAGATCAATGTAACGTTCAAAAGAAATAATGAATGTAAATCATAGTAATCAGACCCATCGTAATGCTAAAATTAAAGTTTGCTACACATGCCGTCTTGTTCCTCAGCTGCCAGCATCCGGCTGTCTCCCCTTCCTCCACTACTCCTGCCCCTTAAACATGAAGAGCATGGCCCACTCTCTATGGCCAATACCTTATACCAACCACACACCTGGAAACAGCTTGCCCTCTGGAACCACCTACCATCCAAACCGAGACGCTCATTTCTGAGCCATGATCCGACTCCACTTCCCCACAAATATAACACCTTAGACAAAGAGGAAGCACAGAGCAATCCTTTCAAAGCTGGGGTGCTGGGGTGCCTGGATGGCTCAGTCTATTGAGCATCGGCTTCGGCTCAGGTCATGATCTCGCAGTTGTGGGTTCGCGTCAGGCTCTGTGCTGACAGTTAGCTCAGAGCCTGGAGCCTGCTTCAGATTCTGTGTCTCCCTCTCTCTCTGACCCTCCCCTGCTTGCACTGTCTCTCTTTGTCTCAAAAATAAACTTAATAAAGCATAAAAAAAAATTAAAAAACAAAGCTGGGGTGCTAAGGTCATACTGCCTGCATCCAACGCCTTGTTCTTTCACTTGTTAATGTGTCTTTGGTCAAGGGTCAAGCTTAATCCCTCTGGGCCTCAATTTTCCCATCTATAAAATAGATATAAAACTGTTGTGAAGATCAAGTATATTAATAAAATTTTGAGAGCTATATCTAGCACCTAGTAAACACATACTTTCTTTAACTTTGACTCCCCATGAGAGAATTTAGGCAGAGGCATTTGGTTAGCTATGTATGCTATCCCATAGCAGCAGACATCTTTGCTACTCTCTGGCACTGGGGGAGATTAAGTAGGCTTTCTAGAGGAAGTCTTGCCATCCCCAGTGTGGTCCACAGACCAGCATCAGCATCATGTGGGAGTTCCTTAGAAATGCAGATTCTCGGGCCCCACTTAGCCTGACTGAAACGGAACCATTTCGTATGCCCAAGTCACCTGGGGTTCCTATGGTAACACAGATCTAGGTGGGGAGGGGTACTGGAAACTGCTGTGTTAGGGCCACACTTGGGAGTAGCAGGTGCCACAATGAAAAGAGCGTCCTGCATTCCAAAGAGGAGGGGCACCAAGATGTGAGAAAACTGTCACCTGGCATGTGTACGTGGACGAGGTGGGAGATGGGTGTGACTGTAACTATGGAAGAGCTACGGCTAAGGAGATATATGGCGTAAGGAGCTTCCTCCTAAGTTCTCAGAGGGGAGGAGCCATGTCTTACTCATCTTTGTTTTTTAACAGAGACCGCCTGACGCGGAGGAAGTAAGTGGCTCACTGTAATCATCTGATGCTAGCTTTACTTTTGTGTACATTATCCTCATTTTCAATAAAGTTGAAATAACATTTGTTAGTTTTATGTCAGGGACCGCCATGTTTCACGCTGCCTCTGGCAAAGATCTCTCCCGGAGAGTGAGCCAGTAAACAAGAATTCTTCTGGAGGCTGGAGATGGCCAAAATAACTCTGGTGGCGTCTGTCCCGCTGAGACAGACGCAGAAGGGCCAGGGTACACTAAAGATCAAAACCTATTCAGTGTTAATTCTCCATCCCCCAAGATTGCTGAGGCAAAAGTCGGG
>PISW01013313.1:0-27009 GCA_004023785.1 Mungos mungo
ACCACACCCCTGCCCATCCACACTGCCCCCCGACACCGCCCCTCCCAGCCTCTGCACCCCCGCCACCAGGACGGGCAGAGAGCACCTGGTGGACCAGGTCTGCCAGAAGCAGGACGCCACCAAGGTCCCGTCTGCCCAAGAGCAGGGACTTCATCAGGAGCCGGGAGCCAGTCCAGAGAAGATTGTGCCAACCACACCAGGCAACCTCTGCCCACCCTGTGCCAGGGGAAGCCCCTGCCGGCGGGGTCCTGATGTTCATCCCGGACGGCCAAGCGAGGGTCCGTCTCCACGGCCGCGGCAACAGCCTCCCGCTGCACGCTCAGGGCCCACGGCTTCCGGAGGCCAAGTCGAGGCAGAGGTCTGACAGCCTGCGCAGCACCCTCGAGACCAGGGTCGTCCCCCACCCGGGACGGGCCCCCGGCTCATCCGTGGGGTCTGCGGCTCGAGCCACATGAGTGCCGTGATCGACGCCGGGCGGCCGTGCACAGCCTTGAAGGAGGAAGAGCCGCTTGCAAGGACATCGACCAGGGGCCCGGGAAGCACAGCGCCCCAGACACGAGGCTGCGGGCCGCTCGGCAGGGCGCACACACCCGCCCTCCCCGTCCGACGCCCAGCAAGGACCGTGTCTGCTTCCATTCCCCCCCCAGGACTCCCCCCTCTCTGTTAGTGACCCGAGCCCCCTCTGCTCCCTGTGGCCGCACCGCCACCCCGGGCTCCAGGCAGACGCAGGCGCCTGACAGCCGCTCACTCAAGAGGCCGGCGGCCAGCCAGCACGCACCGACACGCAGATCCACACGCGCTCGGAGTGGACTTCCCAGGCCGGGGACCAGCTTGTGTCTACACGTGACATATCTCACCTCTCCATGAAGCTGGCATGCAACTCTGAGAGCCGGTAACAAACAACAACAAACAAACAGATCCGAGGCACAGAGAGCACACAACGTATCCCTGAAAACCAATTTCCAACTTCCCACAGCGGGCGACAGGGCGAGGGTTCCACAAGCCCGCGTTCTGGGCACGCAGCCAGGCCGTCCGGCTCAGAGAGCGTGCGTATCTCTTCTCCCCGCTCCTTCCTTCCTCTCGTTCTTTGCCTTCTCCTCCGTCTCCGCAGAAGCACAGCCTCATCCTCCCTCAGCCGCTCACTCCTACCCTGCCTGGCATCCAGCAGGCGCCACATCAGAGCATGAATGACGGAATAAGCCCGTCCAGGGTGCGCGCAGCTCAGAAGGCCCTTGTGGCCGCAGCCTGCAGAAACCGCCTTCCTCGGACGGAACCGCCTGTCCCCACAGCCACACCCAGTGATGGGTCCACGGAGGGGCACCAGCCCCGTGCCGCAGCTCAGGGCACCGCGGGCCGCTCCCTTATTGGGATCGCCGTGGGGTGGAGACCCCTGCAGCCCACTGCGGCCTCCCCCTTTCCCTTCCTTCCACGCTTACGTCGGGGCCTCACACTGGCGCTCACTCGCACCAGGAAGACTCCAGGACTGTTTCAGGAAGGGAGGCTGGGGTCCTGGGATGCGGCAGCCCTCACCCCCGCCCCCTGAGCCTACCAAGAGACACAGCCTTATCTTGGGGTCCCACCATTTGGACCTAGCCAGACAGAGCTGTGGGCCCAGAACCCCAGGAAGGAGGTGAGGCCTGAGGCTGGACACTGAAACGGGACAAAAAGACGGGAAAGCAGTACTCAGAGAAGGGACGGCACGGCCTGCCAGCCTGCGGGACTTCGCCGGCCCATTTTAGTCCCGTCTTCAGCGAAGGATCCTTCCGGGACTGTAAGAGTTGCCATGGGAAGGCAACTGAGCGGCCACTTTGCCGTGGAGAGCTGCGAGCACTGACACCCCCACCTGCACACCTGGGATGACCCGCGCCATTTGACAAGCACCAGCGGCCATTTTATCACAGGCCAGATAACAGATCCAGGCGCCACCAGGACCGACGACCCCCACTCTCCATCTGGACTGTCTCAAACTGTAACGCCTCACCGTGGAATTCCAGCACCCCCCTCCCCACCGAAGCGAACAGCCAATTGAATCCTGCCACCGTCCAAAGATGCCCCTACGTGGCTATCGGCCCACCTGAGCTCAAACCCGGAACTCCTGCACCCATAAAACACCTTGCTCTCCCGTACCAGACGTGACTTCCCTGACTCCCCGCTCCCGGAGTCACGGAGCCTCGCCCGGGAATTGCAGACTCCAATAAAGGCCTTCTTGGCTCCATAACGTGGTCTCTCTCTTTCTTCTCGCCTCTGCCTCCATCTATCAAACCTTATAGGGACCACAGATCCAAGAGCTCTGTGACGATGGGCAAGCTGTCCATCAAAAAATCTCACCGTGCTCCTTCTAAATGTGGTCTTGGGTTAGGTTATTTTTTTAATGTTTATTTTTGAGAGAGAGAGAGAGAGAGAGAGAGAAAGAGAGAGCACAAACAGAGGAGGGGCAGAGAGAGAGGGAGACATAGAATCTGAAGCAGGCTCCCAGCTCCGAGCTGTCAGTATAGAGCCTGATGCGGGGCTTGAACTCACAAACCACAAGATCATGACCTGAGCCAAAGTCGGAGGCTCAACTGACTGAGCCCCCCAGGCACCAGAAGGTGAGTTTGTTTTTAAACTCTAAGAGAGGGTATTGGGCAGAGAGAAGTTTATCGTTCTAGAATAGGCATTCCGTTGGGTCACGTGACATGAAGGCGAGCTGCGACCCGGTTTGCTGTTTAGACAGGGGTGGAGCACACTCTCCTAGCACAGCAATGGACATGTGTCTGCCTGCAGCAAGGCAGGCGAGGTGCCCCGAGACAGAAGGCGTGAAGGCAGAGGGGCGGCACCTGGCACCCAGCACGAGCACCCAGAGAGGGTTGGGCTGGAGGGGGAAGGGAGAAGCTGGGCCAAGGTGAGTCTGAGACTGGCCGAGGGACCTGCGTGAAGGATCCAGAGCAGGGCTCGCCGGCGCGTGCCTGCGGAGCCCTCCGGTCCTGGGGACCCAAGCGAGGACAGCCCAGATGCTCACCGTCCCCTGTGGCTCACACCCCGCACCCACAGGCACTGGTCTCTGGCCTGGGCAGTGGGATGGCGGAGGGAGCAGCCCCGCTTGTGCCCCTGGCCTCAGCCAGAGAAAGTCAGGGCCTCCATTAAGGTAAGACAGGGACCAACTTAATCTTCTAACTAAAACCAAAACCCCACAAAGGCAGGACACTGAGCCATGGTTTCCAAGGACCAAGATCTAAGATGGAAGCTCGGGAGCGCGGCCAGGACGGGCTTCACACGTGCAAATGCAGGGACCGCTCGGGGTGCCTCCTTCCTGTGCTGGCTTCTGTGGTGACGCGAGGGGAACCACGCCCGGTCACAGGGTGGCTGGGGTCTCAGAGCACAGAGGACACACACCCGAGGACCTCAGCAATGGTCAGCAAGAGAGGACCGAGGCCAGGGGCACAGGGAGGGGACATGCTGGGAGGGGACACAAAGGAGGGGACATGCTGGGAGGGGTTCCCCAAAAGCAGTGCTTTTCCAGTTGTGGCAAAAAGAGCAGGCAGGTGTGAGAATGGGGACAACGTTTATTAAAGATTAAAGGACCCCCAGCCTTTGCGGCCCCTGAGCCTTGTTCTCCTGCCTCCACGTCTTTATCGTTTAAGGAGAAGATGGCAGATCAGGGCTGGTCCTGTGTCCCCGCGACAGGATGCGGGGCGAGCCAGCTGCCTCCCCAGACTGCACCAAGGCAGCCCACCGCCGCCAGAGGAGAGACACGCGGTGTCACGCCAGGTCGCGCCCTCCTCCCCTGGGAGGGACCCCCCCCCCCCCCAGAGCGGAGAGTGCTTCTAAGTGCAACACCTCACCTGGCCGGGTGGCTCCAGAGAGAAAGGCCCCAGGCTGGTCCACGGGGTGCCACCACGTGAAGGGAGCCGCTGGCCAGCGCTGGGGGCTGCGGGGGGACAGCAGAGGACATGGGGGGAGCCGGGGGCCTGGCAATCTCCTCCCTGAAGGCCAGCTCTCTGCCTGACTCCGCCCTCACGTCACAAAAGCAGCCTCGATGCACAAACCGCGTGTGTGGCTGGGTTCCCGTTCGCTTCCTATAAAAACAGGCACCAGGGGGATCCTGTGGGCCTAGGTGTGCTGTCCCTGCCCTGGAGAGAGGGGGCGGGATGCCAGACTTGGCCACACGGGTGATCCGGGGCGGGGGCGTGTACTGACACTCCGGCCTGTGTGCTCGGCAGTGGGGGGGCGGGGGACATCCCGAGATTCCATGTGACACTTAAAGCACACGTCCTGGTCATGCTCAGATCACGAGAGCAAAGTGTGAATCTTGAAGCAAATCAAGATCTCCCCCCCCACCCCGCTCCCCGCAAAGTCT
Source organism: Mungos mungo (assembly GCA_004023785.1). Lineage (NCBI taxonomy): Eukaryota > Metazoa > Chordata > Mammalia > Carnivora > Herpestidae > Mungos > Mungos mungo. The sequence continues at coordinate 4,337 of PISW01013313.1, forward strand.
CCTCTGAGGTCGTATCTAGAACACGTCATTCACGTGTTTCTGTTTCTTGCTTGTTCTGTGTCACATCCGCGCGTGGGGAGTGGGAACTGAAGCCCGAAGCCCCCGCTGGAGACTGTGGACCCGGCCTCGGCCTGCGAGCTCCGGAACCTCATTCTGGAAGGTGGAGATGGGGACCCCACAGGCACTGTGCCAGATCAGGGGACAGCCTCCCCAGCCAGGGTCCCCCAAGCTTGCCAGGGCCATCAGCTATGAAGGCGCAGGGGGACGGGGTTCCAGCCGCCTGGCCCGCCGGGATCATAAAAGTACCAGGTGTTATGTCCAGATTTCAATATCGTCCCCAAAAACCAGAGACCACCGGGGAGACTGAGTCACGCATGCAAAAGCAAAGGGCTTTATTGTGGGCTTAGGCTGGCTGGGCCTAAACTCAGGCTCACAGACTTTACCAGCGCAGTGGATCCGTGCTGAGAGCCCCGAACAAAGGCAGGGCAGGGCTTTTACGGGGTTTGGGAAGGGGGAGTTACAGGAAGCTGTGACACAGGTACAGTGACCCAATCATTATCACATAACAGCATTGGCAGTAACTTTAACCATACACATTGTCCAGGGTGTTCGTTACTTCTGGCAGGACCCAATCACAACATTTAGAGTGCTAACCAATTACAGAGTGGACCCAGGACCCAGGACCCTCACGTAGGGTGTAACCAGCCTTAAGCAATAAGTGATTATCTATAGCTTCTATCTCTAGGCCCGCCCTTAGGAGTGGTAAGCATTCTAGCTGGCCGCTTCTGATTGGGTGTTACTAGGGTGGTCCCTGGTTGAGCAATCTGTGCCCTTTTATTGTCTAATGATTCTGAGAAACCCACACTTAGGCCTCCAGGGTCAGAGGGAAACCTGAAGCCTGTCATGGAGTCAGTTTGGTTCAGACCTGCGTCCTTACACCGGGAGGTGGGGGCTGGGAGGGAGGGGGGGTGGGGGGCTCGGTTGGTTGATCATCTGACTCTTGATTTCCGCTCAGGTCAGGAGCTCACCGTTCATGGGTTGAGTCCTACGTCTGGCTCAGCGCCCATGGCCCAGACCCTGCTTGGGGTCTTTGCTCTCTTGCTGCCCCTCCCCTGCCTGCACTCTGCCCGTCTCTCAAAAATAAAACAAAAAATCTAAAAAAACAAAGTGGTTGGTCTGTGAAGCAGTTTCTGGCACAGAACTTCCCACTTCCTCCCTTGCCGGAGGGACAGGGGTCTCTGTAATGCTAATGCGGTGACTCAGGGAGCTGGGGGGGTGGGGGATCTCCAGGACAGGAGTCCCGGGAGGGGAGGGGCTGGAGGCGGAGCTTCGGTCACGTGGTCTGTGGTGTCCTCAACCTACAAACTCTCCGGACCCTGTTTTCCGGCTGGGGAACACGCCGATGCACCAGGACCCTCCAGACCTCGCCCTAGGTACCTCCCTAGGTACCTAGTACCTAGTGCTGATCACGGTGTGCCGCGCCATACCCGTGCTGTCCCACTTCCACGGGTCAGTCTAGTGGACGCCAAGGGGCAGGGCCCTGAATCCACAGCCGAGGCGGACAGACGCGGGCCGGCCTTTCTCTCTACCCTGTGGGGTCCGCGCGAAGTGCAGGGACTCGGGGCTGGGCTGAGCCGGGAAAAGCAGGGAAACAGGGCGAGGAGGGCGGGGGGCAGGTGGCCCCAGGCCCCCACCGGCCCTCGCCCCCGGACCCCCCTGTGTCCTCCGCCTCACCGCGCACCTCCGGCTTTCTTCGGGGAACCTGCCCTAAAATCAGGATTCTTTGAAGGTATCTACCTTCTGGCATTAAAGGTCCAAGGACTCATTTCAGTGATAAGTGAACTACAGGATCAAAGCTTCATTTCAATGATCAAAGGGAAATACAGCAAAGGAGACAAGATTCTATTATCAAAGCGATAAAAGGCATTAATAATCTACCTGTGACAAACCTGCCAGGAGGAGGGGGCGCCACGTGAAAACGGCCACATTCCCTCCCGGGCCCTAGGGGTTTTCCAATAGTTATTCCTGAATTTGTTAATTAAACTTAATTAGATCCATCAACCCAGAGTCCAGGGAGCCTCAGAATTCGGGTTGGCCTGAGGGCCAGGAGCCGCTATTCTAATTATGGAAGCTGCTCCCTGCGGGAGGGAGATGCGGGCTTCCTGGAGGGGCAGCCGGTGCACCTGCCGGCCCGGGAGAAGGAGGAGTGAGAGGCCTCCGGGGACCCCCGCAGCCCCACCACCGCCTGCACAAGGCACTGAAGGAGATGCAAACCGAGTAAACCTTTGGCTCCGGGCACAGCGTCCGATGTGCCGAGGGAAGAAGGCGTGGGGATGGCTGCCCGGGGGTCCCGGGATGGAGGGGCAGGCAGCGCACAGCTACAGAACCAGCCGCACCGCAGGGGCAGCTGGGCGCCCAACACCCTCTCCTGTCTTTCACACTCTCCGTGGACCGAGAGCACACAGTCTTCATGCCACTGACTTTACAGGCTGTTAAATAGTCCGAGAGTCTAGATAACTCACATCCCTCTGTATTCCACGTCACATGTTAACTCCCAAGCTCCGTTAATACTAATTAAAACAAATACAGGGGCTGGGGAGCCTCCAATCACCTGGAACCTACACTCTTCACAAAATAAGATGGTTTCTCCCAACTCCTGGAGCGGCCGTGCACATTTCCCCTGGAACATGAAAAATGTAAGTGTCCCGAGGTTGTACCAACCTATTGATTGTAAAAGTATTTGCAGAATCCACAAGAAGGTAGAACATCAATAAATCAATTTTTAAAGTTCATGCCATTAGTCATTTAATCAAAATAATAATGTGGTCACAGGAGCCCCAAATCAATAATCATTTTCCCCTAATTCTGCTCACTTCTAAGTAACATAAACCCACCCAGCCTATGTCTCCTCCAAAAACATTTTAATTATAAATTAATCCTCAGTTTAAAAATAAAATAAAACAAAACAGGGTTTTTAAACTGCTTTTGAAATAGCTTTTTCCACTACCATAATGAAATTTGTCTTCCAGAAAATACCTTTGTTCTTCAGATAAAAATATTAAACGTAAATACATTTTAAAACTTCTGCTATCGTATTGGAGAAAACGAATGAGCGTTTTGAGTTGCAGGGTCACATCCCCCGGCAGAGCTCTGGCAGCTGGGAAGTGGGGAGGCCAGTTCCTAAAACAGAAAACCCGAATCGGACTCAGGGCACGATGGCCGGGCTGGAGGGCTTCCCGGCAGAGGCCGCACAGAGGCTGGGGAGGTCTGGCACACCCGCTGCTCCAGCTCTGGCCGCGTCCAAGAGCAGGTGAGCACGAGAGATTCTGGAGACTGGGAGAGGCCCCGTCTGGGGGTCCCCACAGGAGACTGGGCTCCGAGGGTTCCAGGCCTCATGTCCCGTGAGTCTGGGTTGAGGGAAGGGGCACGGTCAGCCAGCAGGCTGCTCTGGGTCCCAGCCCCTCGCTCTGCTGCTCACACCCCTCCCCCAAGTGCGCAGCCAGTGGACGCTGGGCTGCTTTTCTCTTCCCCTCCCCAAACCCATCTTCCCAAAGCCCTCCCTTGAAGGTGCGGCCACTGTGTCCCAGCCTGCCCCCCACTTCCGTACACGCCCTGCACACTCCCCAAGGTCCAATGCCGCCGGGCGCCTCCAGCTCATCATGCCCCAGGCCCATCTCCAGGTCCAGGCAGCCAACACCGGTCAGGGACCCCCTCACACTGGCACTGCCCCAAACGGAGCTTGGCCTCTCCCCCAGACCTGCGCCATGACGCCACAGCTCTGCCTGGCTGCCCTAGCCACAGACACACCCTTCACATGTCGGTTGAGTCAGCTCAGCTGCTGTGCCAAACACCACAGACGGGAGCCTCGACAGCAGACACGTCAGAGGCCAGACGTCAGAGGGGAGATTGTCAGTAGGGCTGGTTCCCTCTGGGGCTGTGAGGACAATCTGGTCCAGGCGCTCCTCCTGCTCTGGGGACCTCAGATGTTCCGTGGCTTCTAGGCGGCGGCCTTCACATCATCTTCTGTCTCTGTGACCAGACCTCCCCTCTGCGTGGGGGAGACGGAGTTAGGGCCCAGCCCAATGGCCTCATCTCAACCCGATCATCTGCAAAGACCCTGTTTCCGAATAAGATCTCATCCACAGGTTCTGGGCTGGGACTTCAGCATCTTCCGGGAGACAATTAACCTATAACGTCATCCCTGAAGATCCATGAGCCATATCCCACCGGCCCCCTCCCTCTATGCCCCACAGCTGCTCCCAGCCCGCAACACCGGCTCCCACTCACACAGAGATCCTTCTAGAACAGACACATTTGCTCTACTCCTATATGCTCCTATCTGGCCTCCCCTCCCCCCACCGCGGAAGACAGCCCACCGTGCAGCAAATGAGCCTCCTTGGCCCCCGGCCCACCACGGCCTCCCGGGCTTCGTCTCTACTCTCCCGGTGTGTCCTGACCTGCTGCCATCCAGGTACCACAACACACGTGGCCTGTGAGTCCCCGGCCCCAGCAGGCACCCCTTGACCAGTCCCTGCCCCTTCCGGCCCCACGGTGACGGCTCAGATAAGAATCCCTGCGTTCACCCAGCATCCCAGTCCACCCGTCTACACAGCCGTCATCCCACAGACTCTACAAAGCCCTCTTCTCTAGAAGCCCCTGCCCCATGCCTCTGCACCACTCCGTCCGACGCTCGTGGGGTAAACATGAAGAATCATTTACTTGAACCAAACCGATGTACGGGATCTGACACCCATTAAACCAGAAGGCAGGCGCTCCACTTGCCCCGCCCGGTCCCCACAGCTTGGCCTCAGATCCAAGCTGGCCGGTTTCTAGTCCAAGCCAGCTCTCCATCTGGAGCTATGAGTCCAAGGACTTTCCCAAAACATTATTTCTGTTAAAAAAGATACTTGCTGAACACACACCTTCTCCTGAACACCTTTCCTTTCTTGACTCAAGAGAACGGGTTCTTCATGTGTTTCTAAATTAAAGCTGAATGTAGTAAATATCACGGCTCGAGGGCCAACCATGTTTTATGCACCTGCACAGCGCCTCCGGCAGAACGTGTAGGTCAGGGTTTGGTCCAATATTCACCGTCTTCTAAGTATCTTCCAACCCTATTTGCCAAAAGACATGTGTTTTGCCGCCACTGCATCGTTTTGTGAGAACTGTTTCAGCCCTTTCACGTCTGTGGGCAGAACAGCCCTTCCCCGAGAGTATTGTGAGTTATTTCCTGTTACCATGAAGCTACCAAACAGGTTTCTGAATATATGTCAACACGTTTAGTAAAATTGTATAACATATAAGTGCGGCGTATGATTTGAAAATCTCTCATTTTCTGGAATTCCTTCAGATGCTTACAGCTTAGGTTTTAAGTTGCTTGTGTGTCTTGTGCCTTCTTCCGTCCATTATTGAGGTGTGAAGGCCCACAACTCAGTTAGGCTGAGGACGCGATCACCAAGGAGAGTGGACGGGGACTTGTGCTTGTTGCCAGGATGGGGAGGCTGACACAGGACCTGCCCGCTCGGACGCTGCCGGGAGCCGCACGGGCCTTGCTGGGTGACACGGTCACAGTAAGGAAATGGCAGACGTGCATGGCTCCCTCCATGAGAGGCGGAAACTGGCATCTCCCTCTGCTACTACGGCTCATGCGATATTAAGCCTGTTGCTATTGATTAGGCCTCACAATGTTCCGAATCAGGCCGATACTCCCCACACAGACGCCTCATGGGAAGAAGCATATTCCCACCTCTATAAAGAGGAAGTTAAACAAAGCACTGCAGATGTTTTGTCGAAAGGCTCTTCAACTGAGCTTCACAAACTTAAGACACGGATAACAAAGGGGGTTAAAGAAGACAAGAATAATATTAACTCTGGCCCGGAGAAAAAGAGCCTAACTTAGGAATAAGAAACAAACAAGAGCCAGGCATAAGTTACTGCGCACACATATGCGAATTGGTGCCCATTGTGAGGATGGGTTAAGAGTAGTTACAACTTTTTTTTTAATTTTTTATGTCTTTTATTTATTTTTGAGAGACAGAGAGAGACAGTGCGAGCAGGGGAGGGTCACAGAGAGAGAGGGAGATACAGAATCTGAAGCAGGCTCCAGGCTCTGAGCTAGCTGTCAGCACAGAGCCTGAGGTGGAGCTCGAACTCACGAACTGTGAGATCATGACCTGAGCCGAAGCCAGACACTTAACTGACTGAGACCCCCAGGCGCCCCGAGAGTAGTTACAACTTAAACTCACATGCAAAGGCCGCTCATCTAGGGGCCTATGGCGCTTCCACCTTCAACATCGAAGAACAAGGTTGACAAAAGGTTTACTTACTAACCATCGCGAATACATTCTTCCTCCTGGGAGCCAGACAGAATGCCTCCCAGCTTAGTTTGTGCCTGAATCTTAGCGTTATTGTCATAAAATGTGTTTGCTATCTGCTTCTCACTGAAAACATCCTGCTATCTTCTTAGTTGTAAGATTTACTACCGGTTCAAACAAATGTCTATGTTATCTGCTTTTCCCTGAGAATATCCTGTTATCCTATGATGTGTAAATTACCTCACTGTAATTAGAGTAGTTCTGCAAAAATGCCTCTGGAAAACCTGTTTCTGCACCCTTTTCAAAGCATCTTTATCACTGAGAATTATTTTTAAAAATTCCACTTTTTGATGTCATAAATCTATAAATAAAGGCGCAAAACCCGGCAAGAGAGAAATGCCAGAGACGATGCCAGGCTGGTGACCAAGAAAGAAACTGTGTGGATCTCTCTCAACCCAATTTTTCGCCGACACCGCAACTCCTTCAGGGGACCCTGGACCGGCCAGAGCGGGTCCCCGGCAACACGGCAACAGTCTGCCGGCCCCCAGGCACCGCTGCAACCCAGCGCACAGCGGCGGCGCAGGGCGGGGCTCCACCAGGCGAGGCGGCCGTCCACACGGCGCCCTCGGAGCTCCCACCAGGCGAGGCGGCCGTCCACACAGCGCCCTCGGAGCTCCCACCAGGCGAGGCGGCCGTCCACACAGCGCCCTCGGAGCTCCCACGGAGCCACTCAAGCTCCAAAGGGCCGAGCGGAGAGACCTCCCTGAACGCCCGGTGAACTCAAACAGGGGTCGTGCCTCAGGTGTAGGGCTGGCCTGGGCGTGGAGTCGGGGCCCCTCCACACCCACCCCAACGTACTTAAGAACAAGCCCGGAAGGAACAACACCGACTGAAAAGTGGCTTGATCGCTTGCCAGAAAAGAGCCCAACACTCTTTAAAGGAAAACAACAAAATCAGCACTCAACAACCTGATATTTACATTGCCAGGCATTCAGTCAGAGCTACTGGACAGTGGAAACGCAGAATAATGTACCCCATTACTAAGCAGACCAGCGAGCAGAGACTGACCGAGAAATTACAGAGATGGTGAATGAGCAGTAAAACCTATAAATTCTATGATAAATAGGATCAAGCTTTGAAATAAAAATATAAACACGGTAAGAAGATATAAAAATGAACAAAATAAAAACCTCCAGGCTATAGCATACAGGAAAGGAAGGAGAAAGAGAGGGATGGAGGGAGGGAGGAAGACAGATTGACTCATTAGCCGGATTCCAAAGCAAACTGGGGAGCACAGAGGAGATTATGAGTAAACGTGCGCACGCGCCGGGAGAAACCATGCAAACTGGAGCAGGAGAGAGTAATCACGCAAACAAATGAACTGAGCCCCAGTAGCCTATGGGACCAAATTGGGAGATCTAAGCTGTGTGTAATTTCGGGAGCAAAAGGAGGAGGAAGGCAGAAAAGATTTAAGGAAAAAGAGGTTGAATATTTTCCAAATTTGATGGAAACAATAAATGCGTGGATTCAAGGATCTCAGTGAAACGTCCCCCTCAAAAAAAAACAAAGGAAAGAGGTGCCTGGGGCGGGGCTCAGTTGAGCATCCATCTAACTTTGCCTCAGGTCTTGATCTCATGGTTCGTGAGTTCAAGCCCTGAGCCCTGCACGAGGCTCTGTGTAGTCAGTGCGGAGCCTGCTTCAGAACCTCTGCCCCCCCCCCTCGTGTTCTCTCTCTTTCTCTAGGTCTCTCAAAAATAAAATATAGACATTAATAAAACCACAAAGGATAAACGTAACACACTAAAAAAAAACACACAGCCAAAACACACAATATTCAAATTACAGAAGAAAGAAAGGAAGGGAGGGAGGGAGGGGAGATGAGAAAAGAAAATCTAAAAAGAGCCACTGGGGGCACCTGGGGTAAGCGGCCGACCTCAGCTCAGGTCACGATCTGAGGGTTCATGAGTTGGAGACGCATCAGGCCTCCTGCTGTCAGCTTCTCAGCTCGGAGCCTGGAGCTGCTTCAGATTCTGGGTCTCCCTCTCTCTGCCCCTTCCTACTCACGCTCTGGCTCCATCTCTCAAAAATAAATAAGCATCAAAAATGTTTTTAAATAAAAAATTAAAAAACTAGGGACTCCTGGGTGGCTCAGTGGGTTAAGCATCCGACTCTTGCTTTCGCCTGGGTCACGGTCATGCCTTTGGTGGGTTTGGGACCCGCATGGGGCTCCGTGCTGACAGTGCAGAGCCTGTTTGGGGTTCTCTCTCTCCCTCTCTCTCTGCCCCCTCCCACACTCATTCTGTCTCTCTGTAAATGAATAAACTTAAGAAAAATTTCTTAAAAAAAAATAAAAAGAGCCACTTGAAAATACCCACACTACTACTATCAGGAATAAAGAGGGCACATCACCACAAAGCCTGTTACTAGTATAAGGATAATTAGAGTAATGATACTACTTTATGCCGAAACATCAAAAACCCAGAAAAAATAGACAAATTCCTTAAAAAATAAAAATTACCAAACTGACTCAAGAAACATGGAAAATGTCAATAATTCTGGATCTGTTAAAGAAATTCAACTCATAAAATGAAGGTCCCCCGTAAAGGAAATGCCAGCACAAGATACCTCCGCTAAGTAAGTCTATCAAACATATAAAAGAACACAAATCTTGTAAAAAAAAAAAAAAACAAAACAAAAACACACAGTTTGGGAAAATAGAAACGGAGACCACTTCTCAAACTATTTTGTGAAACCGCCAATACTCTGATATAAAACCAAACAAAGAGAGAACAGAACAGCTTACAGATCAGCATCATCCATGACAGACAAATGCAAATTCTCTGGCAGAGAACATTCTAACTCAGCTCAAGATGGAGTAACAGGGACCAGATTTATTCACCTGCCTGAAACAACTCAATTTTTTTTAAAAAGACCAAATATATGAAACAGGAGTGCACTAGACACTGGATATTGGATGATAAAGACCCGTGACCCATACAGAGAAGAGACAATGAGGTAAGTCTCCCACTGCCCCAGCGACTTCCCTGGGGAAGTTTCCAGGCTTCTGAGAAGGAAGAGGAAACCCAGGCAGAGCCAGCTGGTCTCCCTGAACTGAGAACATGTAGCTGCAAGTTTGGGAAAACCAAGGCAGCTGGCATTCCCAAGGCAGAGGATCAAAGAGGAGAGAAAACTCTGGAGACGAGCGGAGAGTCCCTCCCAAACACTCAGCTGAACGCTGACCAGGGCACGTGTGTGAGCCTGGGGAGAGGACCACCTGGTGGGACCAGTGGAGATGGTGCCCAGTGTGCACATGGGGCCTGTGATCATACCTGATCCCGACTGTCAGAGTCGAAAACCCTATAATTCGGGAGATACCGATCAGATGGCTAAGAGGCATCTTGTGTCAGTACTGCGGGAAAACTATCACTAGACAAAATGCAGACAACAAAGCTTAACAGCAGTACTCGAAAGATCAAACTACTTATAAGCAAACTAACCAGGTCCTAGAACAAAATTCAAATGTATTTCTAGGATACAAAAATATTCTTCATCCTATAAGCTAAAATTCACATTGTCTGGCAACCAACCAAAAATTACCAAACATGCAGAGAAGCAGGAAAACATATACCTTAGCGAGGGAAGAAAAATCAATCCTGGCTGACCCAGAATTGACACAGATGATACAATTTGCAAACAAGGACAGAAAAAGATTAATAATGACAGTATTACATATCTTAAAGGAGCCAGAGGAACAACTGAACACGTTAGAATCAATCGAACATATGACCTAGCCTTTCCCATGCAAGACAGTCACCAAGGAGAAGCAAAAGAATATGTCCATTACAAGGCTCGGACATGAATGCTCCTGGAAGGTTTACTAGTAAAAGCCCCAACCCAAATGTCTATCAGCAGGCAAATGAATAAACAATGGTACATCCGTGCAGGAACTAACTAATAAAAAGGGATGACATGCTTATTGATGTACCCAACCAGGGTGAATCACAAAATGCTGGTACCTAGTGAAAGAAGCCAGACCAAAAATGACCTACTATGTGTTTCCATTAATATAAAATTCTAGAAAATATGATCTATAGTGACAGAAAGCAGATGAGCGATTTCTTGGAGATGGGAGGAGGGGAAGTCAGAAAGGTGGGGTCTAGGGACATGCATGACCTGGATATTAATTATCTTAGTCACAGTGATGTTTCCACAGATGTGTACCTATGTGGAAATTTAGCATATATACATTTAAACACGTGCAATTTATTATATGCCAATCATACTTCAAGAAAGCTTTTAATATTTTCCTAACAAAAGATTAGCAAACCAAACATAGCAATCTACCCAAAGGGTGCTGACAGTATAAACAAGCAAGGTTCTATCCTGTATCTGCTTTGTCATTCTACCCATTGATTGTTGTTTCAGGTGAGGTATGTGAAGAAACTTAGATCTCACACCAACGTGAAAAAAGAGAATTCTAATCACTCTTTCAGATAACAGACACCAATCAAAACTTGGCAAGCAATAGTTTCTTAAATGTTCATCGTGCTATGCAATCTGAAACCAGCCATTATTACAAAACCCATTAATCTCTTTTTCCTCATTGAATGTATCTTTTACTGATACAACATCATTGATGATCTGGAAAATATCGCTTTACTAATTTACACAAATCTTTATATTGTTGACACGTTTCTTATCCACAACTAATACATCGCATTTGTTACTCACACCACAGGGCTAATCACAGAGGTGGATATGAAGTTTCCAAAATTCTAATTTTTATTGAAAACTCAAATTGTATCAATGCCATCAGTTACTTCCCTTGAACTAACACTCACAGTGTTCCTTTCCAAGAAGATAATGTCAAAACTCAAGTCAAAATAGTCACAGTTCTGTGTCAGCTAAATCCTGTGTTTCATAGAAAAGTTGCTTTTCAGGTGATGACTCAGTCCCTTCTTCAAGCCAGTGACCACGCTGGAGAAATCAGACATGCTTAATGTCCACTTCCCATTTCATTATGGAGAATGTTAAATTTTGCTCTTGGAAATTTAAAATTGATAAAAATCGTTAATTCTTATTGCTACATTAGGTGAAGCTGGACTTGGGGTGTTTTACAAGGACATGAGGAGCACCGTGGCTGCAGAGGCAGCGCGGTGGCGTCACCCCGACTCATGCTAAAGCACAAGCATTTTACGCATCACTGCTTTGCACGTCCATGCAAACGCCCACGCAACAAGAAAGGGGAAAGGATATGCGGGGCCTCTTGGAAACAGTGTGACCTCAAAGGCACCTCAGGATCCACCAGGGGCCCAGGGACCCCAGATGTTGAACAAAATCCTAAGGAAGTTGCCAAAAAGTTACCAGAATTAATACGTAAATTTAGCAGAATCAGAGGATACAAGGTCAGTATGCTAAATCAATTATATTTCAATCTAATAGCAATAAGCCTTTGAAAATGGAAACTGAAAAATACCACTTACAATAGAATTTTTAAACATGTTTATTATTATGAAATATGTAGAGATAATTTAACAAAATATGTGTGAGCCCTATATATTAAAAACCGATAAAACATGCTCAGAGATTAAAGACTTTTTTCTCTCATTTTTCTATTTTTTTGGTACTTTTACTTTTTTTTCTTTTTTTAAAATTCAAAGATTCTTCTTTTAATTTAAAAAACTTTTTTAACATTGTATTTATTTTTGAGACAGACAGTGCATGAGAGGAGGAGGGGTAGAGAGACAGGGAGATACAGAATCCAAAGCAGACACCAGGCTCTGAGTTGTCAGCACAGAGCCCGACACGGGGCTCCAACCCACAAACATGAGATCATGACCTGAGCCAAAGTCAGAGGCTTAACCGACTGAGCCACCCAGGCGCCCCTATTTTAATGTTTATTTATTTTTGAGAAAGAGAGAGAGTGCAAGCAAGGGAGGAGCAGAGAGAGGGAGATAGACTCTGAAGCAGCTCCAGGCTCTGAGCTGTCAGCACAGAGCCTGATGGGGACTCAAACTCACAAACTGCAAGATCATGACCCAAGCTAAAGTTGGATGCTAAACCAACTGAGCCACCCAGGTGCCCCATCAAACTCAAAGATTATTTTTAAACTTTGAGATATATACCAGGTTAATAGATTGGAAGACTTCATATTTTTAAATTTTTATTTATTTATTTATTTTAAGAGAGGAGAAGGGCAGGGAGAGAGGGAGAGAATCCCCATCAGGCTCCATGTTGTTGGTGTGCAGCCCACCTGAGTCAAATCAAGAGTCAGACACTTAACCAACTAAGCTCCCGGGTGCCCCTGGAAGACTCAATATTACTAAGACCTTAATTTGTCCCCAAACTGATCTATGGATCCAATGTAATCAAAATCAAAATTCCAACAGGATTTTCTGTAAAAATCGAAAAGCCAGCTCTTAAAATATATGGAAATGCAAAGGATCTAAAATAACCACACACATATGCACACACACAAAGTTTTTAGAGAACGAAGTAGAACGGACAGCACCCGATTCTAAGACTCACTATAAAGCTACTATAATTAAGAGTGTGATATTGGTGTAATCTACATACAAGTCAGTAGAACAGAATAGAGAGCCTAGAAATATAGGATTGTTGAATCACTATATTGTACACCTGAAACTAATATAACACTGTTAAGTCTACCGGAATTAAAATAAAAAGCAATTAAAATTTCAAAAAAGAAAAGAAATAGATCCTCTTCTAAAGGCGAATTGATCTTTGATAAAATGTGCCGTACGATGGGAAGTCGATGTTTGGTCTCTGCTCCTGGAGCACAGGACTCTTAACACCTTGGTATTTCCTGAATGATAACAGCCTCTTTTATAATTCATAATAAGCCTCTTTGGTCTATGCCTGAGTTTATGCCACTGAGGTGACTCCCGTCTCTCCCAGGTGGCTGGTCACTGGGAACATCTAGTCATGATTAAGGGCTGGAACTTTGAACTCCAGTCCCAACCTCTGGGGAAGAGAGAGGGGGCTGGAGATTGAGTTTGACAACCGTTGGCCAGTGATCTGATCAGTCTAAACACCCCTAAATGAGGAGGTGCAGAGAGCCTCTGGGGTGGGGAACACCTCACCGACGGGCAGGGGTGGGGGCGGCAGGGCCACAGAGGGCACACAGCTCCATGCACCATCCTCACCCCCCACCCTGCTGTATGCATCTCTTCCATTCGGCTGTTCCCGAGTTGTGTCCTTTATAATAAAACTGGTGAGCACAAGTCAAGTGCTCCCCTGAAGTCTGCGGGTTATTCTAGCAAACTCCTGAACCTGAGAGGAGGCTGGGGGACCTTTCGGATGTGCAGTCAGCCAGGCAGGGGGCGTGGTCAGCCTAGCACCCCCGCCGCAGCCAGCGTTGGAAGTGAGAGTCTGTGTCAGAACCCAACGGCGCTGGTGGGCCCCCAGCTGCTGTCAGAAAAAAGACAACACGGAGGCCCAGGAAGGACGGTAGGAAAGCAACGTCTTGTCAACAAATAACGCTGGGGACATAAACATGTGTTCATATGGGGAAAATGAACCCCAAACTCTATCTCGATCATACATAAAATTATCTTAAAAACAGCTCGGGAGAAGCTCACGCTTCCAAGAGAATGGAACTGGAACTCTCCCCGTTCCTCCTGTTGGGTCCATCTAAACACCGTGCACATTACATAGAAGACAAACGCACGAGGACTCTGAGGGGTGCAAAGTCGAATGCCGACCATGAGGGTCTTGGAACCCCAGGAGAGACACGGTGGGGAGTGAGCTCCCTGCGTGCTCTTTTGGTTTCGTCTATGCAGAAAACTGGCAAAGCCAGAAGCCTGGGAATGCAAAAGGGTGCAAACAAACACACACACAAAACGCCCAACCAAATCCTACTCTGTGCGCGGAGGACGGAGGAAAGAGCAGCCTAGCAAGACCGAGAAAACCCAGGCACTGGCTGCTCTCGACCAACCGGACACACGGGAGAAGCGCGCCGTGTCAGCGACGGCCACACGGGGACCCTGCACTTCCGCACTTAGATGTGACAAAGCATCCAAAAACTCCCTGTGCGATGTGTCAGACCAGAACGTTCGTTCTTACCGGTAGGAAACAAGGCACCTGCATTTCCAGGCAGTGACCGGGGAGCCCACGTGTGGAGCCTGGACCCCCCTCCCCGCTGAGCAGTAGTGAAGTGTCCCTGCACCGAGGGGGGTCACGGGAGGCCAGAGGACAGCCAGGACTTCCACCGCTGCACTGCACGACCAGGGCAGCCCCACCACGGTGACTGGGTGCCCACACCCCTCCGAGGGCAAGGGACGCCGAGCGGGGAACCCGGATTTCCAGGTTCCCCCGGCAGCAGTGAGGCAGCCCTGCTCCCTTACCCTGTGGGAGCAGATTTTTTTTTAAATTTAAAAGACAAAGTTTAATAAGATTAAAAAAAAAACTTATAACATTAAAAAAATGTCCATTTTTTTAATAGAAAACCATTCACCATAACAAGAAATAGGAAAATCTCAAACTTTGTTTTATGAAGCTAACATTACCCCTGATACCAAAACCAGATAAAGAAAAAATTAAAAGAACAAACCTACAGACCAACATCCCTCATAAATACAGATGCAGAAATCCTCAACAAAGTATCATCAGGTAGAATTCAGCCACATACAAAAATTATCCACCATGACCAAATTAGGTCTATTCGAGAGATGCAAGCTGGTTCAATATCTGAAAATCAAACATGAAACCCACCCTGCTAACAGGCTAAAGAAGAAAGGTCCTGTGACCCTATCAATCAGGACAGAAAAGCCATTTGACAAAATTCAACACCCATCTGGAATTATTTAAAACCCTCAAGGGGGCGCCTGGGGGGCTCAGACAGTTAAGCATCCGACTTCAGCTCAGGTCACGATCTTGTGGTTCTTGAGTTCAAGCCCTGCGTCGGGCTCTGTGCTGACAACTTGCAGCTTGGAGCCTGATTCAGATCGTCTCTCTCTCTGCCCCTGCCCCGCTTCCATGCTCTCGCTCTCTCTCTCCCTCTCTCTCTCAAAAATAAAATAAACATTAAAAAATTTTTTTAAATTTAAAAACTCTCAGATAAACAGGCAAAGAGGTGATTCCCTCAGGTTGAGGGGACTCCCAACAAACCCGCAGTCAACACCGCCCCTAATGAGGAAAGTCGGAGCACTTTCTCGCGAGGCTCAGGGGCGGGAACGGCTGCGCTCACCACTCTTACCCAACACAGTGACGGACATTTTAGCCAGGACCGATGTTTGACAAATTTGCAAAAACAATCCAACAATGGAAAGATGGCCTTTTCAACAAATGGTGCTGGGACACCCAGAGGCAAAACGTTAAAGACGGACTCCGGCCAGTGTCTTGCACCTCATGCAAAAATTACCTGCAGTCGATCACAAACGGAAACATAAAATACAAAACAATAAAACAGTTAGAAAATGAGACATGAGAGAAGATCTTCATGATCTAAGAATAAGCAGAGGTCTTAGACTTGACACCAAAACCATAAGCCGTAAAAATAAAAACTGATAAACTGGACTTTGTCAGAATTAAAACTGACCGTGTCCCCAGGATGAAAAGAAAAACTATGGGCCAGGAGAACGTATCTGTAACCACAGCCTTGACAGAGGACTCATAAAATGAAACATATAAAGATCCGTCAAACTCAACAACAAAAAAGCTAACAATCTAATTAGAAAACTGGCAAAAGGCGGGAAGAAACATTTTACCTAAGAGGATCCACAGGCGTCAGATAAGCCCGAATCTTCCACATCGTCAGCCTCCGGAGGAGTGCAAATGGAAACCATGATTTGCTCTCCCTGCGTACCTATCAGAATGGCTAATCTTAAAAATAACGACCACACCAAATGCTGGCCAAGACTCACAGAGACTGGGTCACTGCAGAACAGTCTAGCCATTCTGGTGAATGATTTGGCAGTTTCCATGAAAACTAAACACAGCCCAGCCATTGAGGTCCTGGCCACCATCCCAGAGGAATGAAGACTCGTGTTCAGATGTGAACCTGTTCGTGACTGTTTACAACATCTTTATTCATAATAGACAAACGCCGGGAACAACTCACATTGCCCTTCAATAGATGAATGGTGTAAAAAACGAACAAATAGAAAAGAAGTGTGGTACATCCACCCCACGGAGTATACTTAGCCATCCTCAGGAATGGCCCATGGACACCTGCTCCCAACAGCATCAGTCTCCGGAGAATTATGTCCATCGAAAAATCAAATCCCCAAACATTTCACAATGTATGACTTCATCTCTATAACAGTCTTCATATGACAACACCGTGGAGCTGGAGGACAGACTGGTGGTGGCCAGGGGTTAAGGAGGAATGGGCCAGAGGGAGGCAGGTGTGGCTCTGCAAAGACAGCATGAGGGATCCTTGAGAAGTGGGAACATTCTGTCCAGGTCAGTGTTCTGGTCGTGATATCGTATTGTAGTTTTGTAAGACGTTACCTTTGGGGGAGAGGTTCATGGAGCCTCTCGGCATTATTTCTTATAATCACACGTGAATCTAAAATCGCCTCAAAGTAAACATTTAATTGAAAAATAAAAATCAGAGGCACCTGGGTGGCTCAGTCGGCTGAGCATCCAACTTCGACTCAGGTCATGATCTCGCAGTTCATGGGTTCAAGTCCCACATCAGGCTCTGTGCTGACAGCTCAGACCCTGGAACCTGCTTTGGATTCTGTGTCTCCCTCTTTCTCTGTCCCTCCCCAGCTCGTGCTCTGTCTTTCTCTGTCTCAAAAATAAACAAAACGTTTAAAAATAAATAAATAAAAATTAAAAAAAAAATAAAACCAAAGCCAACATACAAAAACCCTGTACCAACGATCTTATCAGGCCCTGGGAAGCAAAGAAAAGCCTTTGTTTAAAAGAAAAATGTGGGGGCAGAAGGGGAGGAGGCAAAGCCATGGTCATTACTAAACACATTAAGTCTGGGCAACACTCAGGGTTATACAAACTGTTGCAAAAACACAATTAAAAGTATTGGTAGAAGATGATCATAGAATAATTTTAAATTTGTGTCTCTTTCCCAATCTATACTGCCTGGAGCAAACTATTACTTAATATGTATTTTTTTAATAAATCTTGTAATTACACTGAGAACAGAAGAATATTATTACTTTCCTCTCTGTTAAATAAAGCATTACTTTATTTAACATCAACATGTAAAATATCCCACAATTGTTTTACTCTTGGAGATGTTCATGTTTTAATAAACCATGAACTTCAAAAAACCAGAATAAAGAAATAAAAAGCAGATGGTCATAAATGTAAAAGCCAGAATTATAAATGTTCTAGGAGAAAATCTTTGAGACCTTGGGATATGCAAAGTTTTCAAAAGCCTGAACCAGAAAGAGATGAAAACTGAATTTCCTCAGAGATAAAACTTTAATTTTTAGAAAGACACACAGCCATTTGAAAATCCTTGT
The DNA here is from genome assembly GCA_004023785.1 of Mungos mungo. Taxonomy (NCBI): domain Eukaryota; kingdom Metazoa; phylum Chordata; class Mammalia; order Carnivora; family Herpestidae; genus Mungos; species Mungos mungo. Next base: position 22,104 of record PISW01013313.1, read on the forward strand.
AATCTCTGGAGTAATGAGTGTCTTTTTGTAGGCTAATGAGATGACTGGTGGCTGGGAACTCCTGGAACAGCCCTGAAGGATGGGGGCAGGCGGCCGGGGACCAACCATGTGACCAGCAGGTTGGAACTTTCAACCCCACTGCCCCCTCCTCAGGGAGTGGAGAGGGGCTGGGGGTTGAATCCATCCCCGATGGCCAATGACTTCGTCAATCGTGCCTACGTCCTGAGGCCTCCATACACCCCGAGAGGAGGAGGGTCGGAGATCTTCCAGACGCCGGTGAGCACGTGGAGCCTGGGGGGTGGCCCCCGGGAACGGGCACGGAAGCCCCTCACCCTGTCTCCACTCCCCGCCCCACGAATTTCTCCCCCCTGGCTGGTCCCGAGTTGTATCCTTTTGTAATAAGCAGTAATCTAGTAAGAAAACCAATTCCCGAGTTCCGGGAGCCGCTCTAGCAAATTAACCAAGACAGAGGGGGGGGCCTTGGGGCCTCTGATCCGTAGCCAGTCAGACAGAAGCACAGGGCACAGGCGGACTAGCTGGGGAGGGGCAGTCTCGGGCAACCGAGCCCTTGACCTGCGGGGTCTGAGCGCCTCTGGGTAGACAGCGTCACACTGAGTTAGCCTGCCGGACACGCAGCTGGTGTCACCGAATGCTTGGTGTGGGACAGCCCACAAGAGCGGGCGTCAGAAGTGAGGTAGAGTGTTGCAGTCGATAAAAACAGGGGCTCCTTTCCTTACATGGATACAACCCAAATCTGCACCAGCAGATGAATGCATGAAAACGGCTGCAGCACCACACGCAGGAACACTATTTAACAATAAAAAAGAATTTATCTACTTATATATACAATGTGAGCAAACGTCAAAATCATTTTGCTGAGCAAAGAAGCCAGACACTAAGAAGGACAAGCTGAGTAATCCCATTTGCACGAAATTCACCTCCAGTAGCAGAAAGCGGTTGAGTGTTGGCCTGGAGCTGATGTGAGGGAGACACGGAGGCGGAGGGAACTGTCCAGGGTGCTGGATCCTGGCCTTGATCATGGTGGTGCTGAACTGTTGTCAAAACACAGGTACTGACCACTAAAGTAGGTGCCTGTTCCTTTGGAAACGGCCTCTGCATTCAATTAATTTTTCAAAAATAACAGGGGGTGTAAGTCTACACCTTGCACAGCCTTCGTATTCATTTCAAATCTTTCTCCCCAGCTGTTTGTCCGACCCAATTAGATCCTGTGTGTGTGTGCTGGCTGTTTCTCTACCTAATGTAGCCGGTGAAAGCTTGTCTGGGACACGCATGTTTTATTGCTTTTTGCTGTTAGCTTGTGTTTGTGTTATTAGCAACATCTTCAATCCAACATTTATTTCCAGAACTGTTTACAACCCCCTTTGCAAAGGCAAAGAACTCCTTAGACCTAGATGAAGTGATCAATAAATTCCCCAACTATTGGCCCGTGTAAACACAATACTCCCCAATTCAGCTCCAATTTGCAGAGCAAACCACAGCCGAGGGTCCCCTTGCTCCACTCTCTGGGTGGGGAGCCCCCCCCCCTGGAATTTTAGAATTTTAGGTGAAGCATCATTGTCTGGCATAGAGACAGCTGTGCTGACAGCTCAGAGCCTGGAGCCTGCTTCTGATTCTGTGTCTCCTTCCCTCTGCCCCTTCCCTGCTCACACTCTCTCTCTCTCTCTCACTCTCACTCTCTCTCTCTCTCAAAAATAAACAAACATTAAAAAATTATTTTTAAAAAATGGAAGGCAATTCTAACACTTTAATGGCCTAAGATGTAATAATCTTTTCTTCGCAGCCCCCACCCTGCAGACCTCAGCTGGGGTGGGGGTGGGGCAGATTCAGGGAGGCAGAGGAAAGGAGGGGGGAATGAGTCCAAACCGAGTGGCAGGAGGGAGCTCAGCGGAACATCTGTTTCATTAACATTAACTAGAAGGCAACTTTGTCTTGAGATACTTAAGAAACGCACAGGGACCACGGGACGCCCTGGGGTGTTGCCAGACGGGCTGGCTCTGAACGGCGGCCCCGGAGAGCCTCGCCCCGCTCCGAGGACCCTCGCAGCTCCGCACAGACGTTCGGGTCTTGCAGTAGCTTCACCGGCACTGTTTGACGCATTCCCTTCCCACGCAGGTTACAGCCACGGGAGGGAGGCGGGAGAACGCCTAGGATTTCTATTTGCAGATGAGCCCCAGGAGCTAGGAGGGAGCCAGGTGAGTGAGGGGGCCCCTTCGTCAGCAGGGCCGCAGGCTCTGCAGTGTTCTGGCTTTCTCCTCTGCTGTCCTCACGCACATCCACATGCACATGCACACGCGTATGTGCACACGAGCCACAGTCACACCGCGGCTGCGTCTCCAGCCTGGACAGGTGTGGTCTGGGCTTCCCCATCCAAGCTCTGCAGCCCCCAACTCCTGTCTCCTCCGTCTTCACACCTGACTCCCTCCCTGCAGCAGCCTGCCGGAAGCTGGGGAAGCTTCAGCCTCCCTTTGGTCCTCATGCACCCACAGGGGGGGTGGGGATCCGGGAGCAGGCAGCCGTTTGCCTCCTGGGAAGGCTGCATGCGACCTGTCAGTTTTGTTCAACTTTCTATTCCAACGGAACTCCATCCGTGAAGCCAGAGGGGTGCAGGTTTGGGAGAAAAGGAATCCTGCAGAGAACAAGCAAGCGTCAAGCAGAAAGCCCACGTTCTTCTGAAAACACCGTGTCACCCCACCCTCATCACGGAGGCCTGCCACCCATTGTCACCGCCCCCGGCAGCCTGGAGAGCCTTTCAGAGAGAAAGCCCCAGCACAGGGCTGTGTTTGGCTGCACCATGAGCCCCGTTCTGTGGCTAACAAGGACACGCTCTGAGCCGGAATCCTACGCTTGTAAGCTTCCATTGTGTGTCCAAGAGAACTCCGAGGAAAGATCCTTGGGAGACACTGCGCCCTTAAGACGCATTCACAGTTGCTTTCATGTTAACAAAGCCAGAGGGCCTCCTAGTGGAGGGAGTGGACTTTGCTGCCCGCAGCCGTGCTGCAGGGGGAGGAAGAGTCCTGGGGGCAGAGCAGGGGTGGGGAAGGGGGGCTGCCTGGCTCCTCAGCCTCCGAGGAGTTGGCCCTCAGCTGCCAGCCTTGGAGACACAGAAAGGGATGTCACCAGCCCCTCCCCCCGCGGGCTGTAGTTTGACTTTCTTATTTTTGCTAATGTCACACTTAGAAACACAGGGGAAACTGGTCCTGCTCAGCTGGTCTGTGTTTGTCCCCTGCCTGGCGTTAGAAAACGGTGCCGCAGGGGGTGCCTAGGCAGCTCAGTTAAGCATCCGATTTCAGCTCAGGTCATGATCTCACGGTACGGTCCATGAGTTCAAGCCCCGCAGCAGGCCCTGTGCTGACAGCTCAGAGCCTGAAGCCTGCTTCCGATTCTGTATCTCCTTCTCTCTCTACCCCTCCCCTGCTTCCGCTCTGTCTCTGTCTCTCTAAAATAAATAAATGTTAAAAAAAAAATAACAAGAAAAGAAAACTGTGCCTGAAGGTGAAGCTCATCAGACAGAAGGTCGTCAGCTCCCCCGACAGCCTGGACCACAGCACCGTCGGCGGGGCTCAGCGGGAAGGGCGGCGGGGTGGCCTCGACACAGAGGAGAACGCATTTCTGCCATTGTAGGCCGCCGTTTGTGGGAACTTGTTACGGTGGCCCTGACGGGCTCACATGTTCACAGGCGGGCCCTTTGGAAAGTGAAGGGTGAAGAGGAACTTGCCTCCGGAAAGGGCTGTGCTGGAGCCACGGCCAGAGGACGCCACGCCTGTCCATCCCTGGGCGGCTGTCAGGCGCCTCCCTGGGCTGGCTCTCAGAGCAGTCGCTTCATTTCTAGGAAGTCCAGGGACACGAGGCATGCTCACAGTGGCCTGTGAACAGGGATGGCACTGCAACATGAGGATGCGTGCCCCCCCACCTCACCCACAGGAGGTCTGGGACCAGGTCCTGCTGCCTGCCGGCAGGTGACTCAGTACACTGCATGGTTCCAGTGTGTTCGTGGGGGGAGGGAGGGGACGTCTGCCCGGGACGGCCCGGCCAACAGCCGCCAATCCACTCCCCTCCACTTTTGCTTCTGTCCCAGCATTTTTTATTTTTAGAGAAGTAGTACTCTTAGGGCTGCATGGAGCACAGCCCAGCCGGGTCTGGGGACCCCATCCCTGCCCCCCGCTTCTGCCACAGCCGCGCCCCCCTGGCTTGGGTTGACTGGACCGAGCCCACCCTTCAGCAGGTGCGTCCACGGGAAGACGCCACCCAGCCCACCATGCTTCCCAGCCCCTCGCGGCCGAGTGTTGCGCACAGGACGAGAAAAGCAATCACGTAGCCTCCACCTGGGCAGGTGTTCCTCGAAGTTTTCCAGGCTGACTAAGAGCATCATCTGCAGGAAAGAGATAGTTCAAGGCGCCAATGTTTTCAATCTATCAACCATAAAACACAAATTTGTAAAAGATTCTGGACAATTCGTTGAATAACTACATGGAACACATTTTCTAAAAGTTATTTTGCAGGAAAAGTGGTGACACTCAGGCAACCAACAAGGGAGGCCACAGTTCGTGAAGGAAGCATCCGTCATCACCGTGACGGCGGCCTCTGCCGAAGTCAGTGCGGAGACAGGCGCGGCGGGAGGGCCCTGATGCTCGGCTCCTATTTGGGCTAAACCCCAGCAGATGGAGAACCGGTGGGGAGCACCCACTGCGGAATCCCGGACACCCCCAGGGCCTCGTCCCGCTCTCCCTTCTCCCCATGCAGGGGCTCGGCACCCCCACCTCCGGGACAGCAATGAGCCCTCCCCCCGCTGACAGCCTCAGGGCAGGAGACATGTCTCCATCAGACAGAACCCAAACCCTTGTCAGCATATCCGATGCCCAAAGAGGGAATTTTCCTTTTTTTTTTT
>PISW01013314.1:0-27029 GCA_004023785.1 Mungos mungo
AGACATGAATAGACACTTCTCCAAAGAGGACATCCAGATGGCCTACAGGCACATGAAACGATGCTCAACATCACTCATCATCAGGGAAACACAAATCAAAACCACATTGAGATACCACCTCACACCAGTCAGAGTGGCTAAAATGAACAAATCAAGAGACTATAGATGCTGGCGAGGGTGTGGTGAGACGGGCACCCTCTTACACTGTTGGTGGGAATGTAAAACATTTTTTTAAATTAGCAAGTATAAAAACAGTGCAGTCAATATTTCAATAGGAAATAAAAATATAAGAACAACTATAAAAATCATAGAACATTAAGTGAATTAGTTGTAAATAATATTTAGCTACTCATACACTATGATTCACATAGTGATTAGTAATGTCATAAAATGAATATATAATTAGATTGAATCTAGGAGTGGGAGGAGTAGATCTAGGATATGTGGATCAAGGGCACATCCCTGTATGTGTGTCTCATTATGTGTGATGAGCAGAAGATCAGGGCAGAGATGTGTAAGATGGTTCAGTATTAATGTTTTACAATTGTTACTAAAGATAAAATATGACATGGAAATATTAAGAACTAGAACAATAATCTTAACGAACCCTAAAAACTCCTACAGCTTTAATGTCCAAAAGTTTTTTGGAAGCTACAATCTTTGTTAGTAAGGATGCAGTATATATAGTAAGAGCAACAGTGCCATTCGCCTGTAAAATATATACTATGCACAGATTTCTTCTCACCAGGACATATTTGACTATAGCCATTACTGGGTAGCTCATTTTTCAGCATCTGATATCAAACTGGAGTCCCAGATTTGACACCGTTTGCTAGATGAACAACCAAATGCTAGTTCCATCACTTCAGTCATGGAAAGGAGCCACAGGTTTACTCATAGGAATAGGCATTTATTTTGAATATGAAATTCCCTTTCCTGCACAGAGAGCTTGTGACAAAACCACCACATCTGGACTTACAAAATGTCTTATTCTCCATCAGGGTATTTTACATAACAAAGCTTCCTATAAACAAACTTATTTTATAACAAATGAAGTGTGGAAATGGCCTCATGCTTATGAAATTTTCTAGTATTACTGTATTTCTTTCACACTAAAAGCATCTACTCTGATCAAAAAAAATCTTTTAGATAGATAAGCCATCAGTTAGCAACATCCTCTCAGGCTGAGGTAGTACCCTCCAGAAATGACATATGTATATTCTCAGTCATACACCAACATCCAGTGATATTCTTCCTATATCTAGAACTTATGGGTCTGGGAATCAAAGAATGTAGCCATAAGTTCATTGGAAAAATATTTTTCTGTTACTATTATTCTGAATGATTTCTTAGTAAACATTTTGCTTCCAATCACTCCAAACTTGGGTCCTGTTGTATTAGAGGCCAATAGAGGTTCTCACTCTGTCACCAAAGACACAGCATTTGTTCCATTAAAATGGAACTTAAATGCATGGAATCCTCTAGGTTTGGCCATGTTTTTTGATACAATTCAATGAAATACTATACTAACTTAAAGTGGGAAAGATAGTTTAAAGAAGAGATTGTGAAAAATGTTATAAATAGCAGCTAGTACCATGCGACCAGTGGCCGAAACAAAAACCATAATAAAATATTTCCTGACTTTGATAAAAATATATATGTTCATGTGTCAACCAAGTATTTATTATATTTTACCCTCTACCATTCTCATACTATCTAATGTAAATCAATAGTGCTTAAACATATCCCTCAGTATTAAAGTTGCAGGATATTTAAAAGTGGCTATTATTCAACAAGAAGAATAATAACCATCACCCAAAGATGGATAGGGTGATTAATGAGAAAGAGGTGATACATACGATATATTACATAGAAAAATTTAGTGTGTTTTAAGTTGTGTGAGAGTTGTTTGCATCATGTTAAATGAAAGCATGGTTTTGCTCTTGACTTTTAAGAGTTAAATATGATTAAAAGAATTTTATGGGGATACCACATTGAAAAATGGTAAATTTTGTTGGTATTTGTTCTGTGTCAATATAGCAATGTGAAACAAAGCTTCTTAGGATTTCCTTTCCCCATGGTTAAGGCTAGGGTTCAGCATGAGTTTTAATATGAATGGCATTTAGAAAGGTGGCGCTGGAGAAGCAGGCATTTTACTATAAGGTTTTGGGTGGGGCATCAGCTGCCATTGCTGCTCATATGGCTCACTGACATGCTGGCACATCTTGTTGTTGTAGGCCACCAGCCGTGTCCACAACTCTTCTAGCTTCCTGAGATCTTTTCCTTAAGTTTCTTCAAGTTCTGGTTTCAGACAAATATGTAGTTGAAGGGTGCAAAGTGCCTGTTTCATCTGGAGGTAGTATGCATGAATCAAATTGGAGTTGATAAAGGTCAAATGCAGATTTCAGCTTGCCCCTGTGGGTTTTGGTTTGTTCTTGTGGGATCCACTTTGTCCTCAGAGGTTTCAATTTGTTCTCACCCTCTGTTGATTCACACCCATCTTTTCTTCCCAACTGCTGTCCCTGCTGACCTATGGCAACTTCAATTTCACCACCAGATTCAAGACAACAGTCACCCAGAGACTTCTTAATCAACTCTACAATTAAGTAAAGTCAAATCCGTCAGAATCTATCATGGTCTATCACTCTGATTCAAACCATTATTTCTCACCTGGATGCTTGCAGTCTCCTAACTTTTGGCCCTGCTTCTATCTTTTACCCTTTTACTGTCTATTAACAAGTTACATAGGTGATGCTGTCAAAATGATAATCAGATTATGTCACTCCACTATTCAAAGCTCTGCAACAGAATTCCATTTTACGTGGTGTATTATTTCTGCACTGACCTTTATGTTTTTTTGAGATCTGGCTTCCTGAATTCTTCTTTTGCTAATCAACCTGTAATGTTACCCACTCTAGTCACTTTGGATTCATTAATTTTCCTGTAGCTCATCAGGCTTGGTCCTAAATTAAGGCATCTGCCACTTTTTTTTCACTCAAACATTGCCTTTTCAGGAGGACTACCCAGACCATTTAAATTAATATCACAACCTGTTCTCACTTTGTATGATTATCAATATATAAAATTACTTTCTTCAGATTTGTTCTAATGTTACAAATCTCAATGATCTCATAAGTGTTTCATATTTTTCTTCAATTATATCTTATTATATATCATCTATCTAAAGGAATAGCTTTTAATAGAGAATATAATTAACTAAGAGACAGTCTCAGTGAATTGTTATATTATTTATTTTGAAGTATGTATTCGTTTCTGATGTACTTTCCACAACAAAGTAACACAAACTGGTTGTCTTAAAGATTATTGTGTTCCAGTTCCAGAGGCTAAAAGCCCCAAATCATAGTGTTGGCAAGGCCATAATCTTCTGAAACCTGTAGAAGACTCCTTACTTGACTCCTCTTAGCTTCTGGTAATTTGCTGGAATCCTTGGAGTTCTTGGCTTGAAGATGAATCTCTCCAATCCTCTCTCCTCATATGGCTTTCTCCTCACACCATCTTCTCTTGTGCATTTCTCAATGTCAAACTTTCTTTTCTTTATAAAGATACAAGTCATATTGGAGGAAAGTCCATCCTAATGACATCATTTTAATTTGATTGCCTCTATAACGACCTTATCTCCAAATAAGTTCAGAATCTGAGGTATTGAGGATTAGAATTTCAACACTGAGGGAACATTGTAACCCATAACAAAGCCCATGCTGACCACAGCTGACCCAAGGAGTAAATACCAAATGTAATTTTTAAAAGATTAAAAAGGTAGAAATCTGTTCTATAATAGCAGATATAAAGCTGCTAGGCTGCATCAACCAAATCCTTCTTCAGGACTTATTTCCCTAGCTGGTGGGTATGTTTTCTGTAGATATTTCTTGGCTCTCAGCTTTCTTGAAGAAATGCTTCAGCAAAAAACAGTAGCATCACCCAAGATCATGCACTCCTGAAATAATAACTCAAAATAGTGACTAGCTGATACAAAGTAATGGATACCAAGCCTTTTTGCCACATTTCAGGATAATTCCTATCTGCAGACTTTCCTTTGGGGCTACCTGAGAACTTCACTGAAACCATATCACAGTCTTAGTTCTTTATCTGCTCAAACTGCATCATAGCTTCCTCTTCAGTAATGAGAATGCCAATAACACTCCTTGATACACCTTCTATATGCTAATCTCCATTTCAGGATCTGCTTTACAAACTATGGTTCCTCTGGATATCAGCATGTGCTATATGGTAACAATACTACTTTGAGAAAGTCGATACTAGGGTAAGATTTTGGATCAACTGATATTTAGTTGGCAATGATGTCACCACTAATATGAATAGGCAAAAGGATAGGTTTTGGCATTAGGTAATTAGTAGTAAACTTTTATCGCTATTTTTGCTGGTAAACTGACATGGTATCCTGAGGGATTTATTAGCAGATACCAATGGGAAGATTTTTGAGAATATATTAAAGAAAAATAATGAATAACTCTGAGGGCTTTGGAATTGAGTTGCCATTGCCAAGCAAAAAGGGGACTTTGGAAAAAAGGGAAGAAATAAAGAAAAGTGATTAATTAACAATTAAGTCCTTAACATGAAAGCCAGAAGAACCTCTTGTTAGTACATAGGAAGACTCTCAATTTCTGTGACCAGAAGGAAGAAAAATCCTCATGAGACCTTAATCATTAAAGTAGCAGAGCTCCATACCGGTTTCCTCTTTCACTATATATATATATATATATGTATGTTTGCACACATATGTAATGACAAGATCAAGACCCCAGCTGAGAAAGAATAAAGTTCTGCTACCTGGGATTGGAGTATTTGTACTGATTTTCCCCGCCCCCCCCCCAATTTTACATGTCTAGATTTTCCTAAACTCTCTGAGTTTACAATAGATTTCGACTTCTCCTTAGTAGTAGCAGAGGCCTCCCAATTGTTATCAATGCTTAATCATCAGAAATCAAGTGAAAAAAGTTGCCAAAATAAGTGGCAATGTAGAAGGGGTAATGTGGGAGACTGATCCATGAGTGTTATGCAATTTCTTAATACAACATGGCTTCCTTAGGAGGACAACTATAGGTGAGCAGTCATCAGGGATAATACTCAGTTTATATAATGAAAAACAGGCAATCAGACAACAGAGAACAATTATTTAATAAAATGCCATAACTTCCTGCCTAATTTTCAAGTTTGAGCTAATATTCATACATAGAACACAATGATTGAGGAAGAGTCTGAGTCTGACTCCTATACATGGTAATAATTTCACCATTCATTTCTCAGACACCTATGACTATTTACTCAAGTTTTAAGATTACAATGATATGCAGGACACCAGAGTATTATACGCATATTTTGTGGGTTAGGCTCACAGTAAGTCCAGTGAGTCTGTAAAACCATCACATGGCTATCTCTCCAATCACCAAATATGTAATTTAAATAGACACACTGTGTAATTGGAAGGATTTTCTTTTTGTTCCTTGACTTTCAGGGTAAGAGCTTTCATAGCAAATCCCAAGTACAACACTAAAAATGCCAGTTTCTGTGGAGAAAATATTTCCGTGTTTCTGCATTGTCAGGATTCTCTGAGGAAAGACAATTGAAATGCTATTAAGACAAAGAATGTGCCATTTTCGCCAAAACTATTTGTTCTTCACATTCTAAAAGTGTTATATCTATAGATATATTATTCTCTCTTAAAGGTAATAAAACTCTGAACCATTTGTTTATATTTCAAAATGTTGTAAAAACAAGGACTCACTCTTATTTTCTAAGGAAGATTTCTTTTTTCACATTAAAAATAGTCTTCTTTTCTCAGGGATGTGTTTTTTTTTTTTTTTTTTGAGGAGTGAGATAAGAGTGCTATAAAAAAGTTCCTGTATAAGCTTTCAGATGCATGATTTCAGGGGTTTTCTCCTGTAAATGTGCAGGTGACATCTGCTCTGATTGAATCATCCAGTGGGCACCGGAATACAGATAATCAGTATTGTTACTACAGTAATAATAAGCCTGTTCTCTAATTCAAAAACTTCATGTTTGTTTTCAGAACAAGATAAATAAATATAGATATTAAAAACATACTAGCCCCCAACCAATTAAAAACATAAATGACAATATTGAATCCCAGGAGAAATAGCTAAAATTAGTACAACTATTAAAGACCTAAAGGATCCAAGAATTCACTGTTTCTCCATTTAATTTACCATCTGGCTCCAGAAACAAAACAAATAAACAAAACAAAACAAAACAAAACAAACAAACAAACAAAAAAAACAGATGGAATATGACAATAGAAAACTGCAAACTCAACCAGGTAATAACCCAATTGCAGCTGTTGTGCCAGATGTAATATATTTGCTGCAGAAAATTAACATGGCCTCTGGTACACGGTATGCAGCTATTGATCTCACAAATTGGTGCTTTTCCATTTCTATCAGAAAAGAGGATCTGAGACAGTTTGTATTTGCTTGGGAGGACCTCAGTATTCATTTATAATTTTGCCTGAAGCTATGTTAATTCTTCCTTCTGTCGTAACATCATCCAAAAAAGACCAGAACCAGCTGGACATGCTACCAATATTATATTCTTCCATTAATGAATGAGATTCTGGATTACACCACCAGCTAACCGCTGATACTCGCAGAACTGTTTACTTGAGTTTGACAGGAACTTAGAAGAGAGATGATAGGGAAGGAGATAATAAGAAAGGATGCATGCCGGTTAAACCCAGAGCCCAACTGTAGTAGCAAGGGATACAGTTTGCCCCACTAAGCTTGCTGTTTCATGCTTTCCTTCAGAAAACAACACGTTCGAATCTTGGAGCTCATGTACATTCTACTCCCAGTGTAGCATAAGGGGCAAATTGTGGTGGATTGTGTGATGCACTCTCAGATTCTTCTGCAGGAATAAAATGACATTTCCCCCCACTTAAGTTCTTTGGAGCACTCCCAACAGGCAGTTAGTTGGCAGACCTATTCTGGATTTGCCCCACTTAAGGAAAATAGCTTTGGTTAAGATTATGTTGCCTGAGGCAGCCTGCAGCCAATGACAATCTTAAACTTGTTTTAAAGTTTGTTTACTTATTTTGAGAGAGTGAGAGTGAGGGAGGGGCAGAGAGCGAGAGAGGGAGAGAGAGAATCCCAAGTGGGCTTCACACTGTCAGTGCAAAGTTCGAACTCCAGAACCCTGAGACCATGACCGGGGCCAAAGTCAGACACTTAAACATTTGAGACACCTAGGTGCCCCAACCAATGACAATGTTAGATAAATACACAAAGGCCAGCCTTCTCACTCCAGTTCAGAATTATTCTGAATGGCCCATCCGAGTTTCAGCGATACCCTCGGAACTGGCTGAGGTTTTTGTTGGGAGGACGTTAAAACCTAACTTCTCCTACTGCCCAATCCTGCTTCTTTTCCTTCACCTTCAGAGATTTTTACCTCAGGAATATTCCTGAAACAACTTCCATATGTTATTCTGCATCTCTGAGCTTGCTATCTGGAGAACCTAACCTGCCACAATTGGTAAGAATAAGGCATTCAAACAGACAGTTTTACTTCTGAGGTACTTGCTTAGTATTTTGAAATCCTTACAATTGTATTATACAATATGTAAATCTCCAAATATAACAGCATTACTGTATATTAAAAATGGAAAGTGCAAAAAAATGGAAAGTGCAGTTCTTAATATATTTCTCTCCATTCAACGTTTAGTTCAGCATGAATTTTTAACATTCTCTTGCTTGAAACATTCTGATCATATGTAATATCAGCCAAGTGAGCATGTACTGTAATTCCATGTAACCTGTCATCATAACCAACAATGTGTCAAGCCCAAGATATTTAACAAGACAGTTCAGTGAAATTATTCATTGTTTTGTTAGCAACACAATTCTTTTGTTTTACTTCATATTATTTGAGTTTTATGGCCTTTAGAAACAAAAATAACAATAGATATTCTATTAAAATTGTCCACTTGATAGGACTTTGATATAAAATTGATGTTTTTAAGAAATTTAATAACTAGTGCTATAAAATTCTTTGTCAGTTGAAGAAAGAAAGCTTGGCATTTCCCCTGAGGCATTTTCTCTGTTCTAAAACAATGTAAAGAAAAACTATTTCCAATGGATATTTAACAAATGTACAACATCATTTGTATTTTAACAAATGACAAATCATTTACATAAATTTAACTTTATAACTCAAAGAAATATATTTTATATTTCTGAAAAAATGTTCCTTTAGAGTACAATGAACAAGGTCATACTGATTTTAAGCATATATATATATATATATATATATATATATATATATATATCATCCTAAATAATTTTGCATTTATATAATACAAAGTATTTTTTATATAAGACAAAATTAGAAAGATAATTTAAAAACTTGTATACATTTGGTTGGGTTTTATTTTGAATTTACCTTTACTTTTATAAAATGGTACTTTGTTTCCAAATAAAACTATCTTCCAAATAACTATCTTTATTGTGAGAATAATGTAAGTTCAAGTTGTATATGTGAGAAAATTAAATGAATTATTTGATGTTTTTTTGGACAACAGAATTTAGATTGTAAATACCAGTATTTGATAATTAACTGCATTTGAACAAAATGTTTTATAGCTGTGCAGATGGGTTAAAAACCTGAATGTTTTGCTCTAAGGACCTTTTCCAAAACATATAATAAGTTACATTTTTTTTTGTTATCTCTAGTTAAACAAGCAGTTATCTCTCTTCAGTCCAAGACACCAACTAATACAAAATTAAAGGACTCACACGGTTTAACCGAGAAGAACCATGAAGAAGTTAACCATGAGGAGTTAATAAGACACTGGTGAGGTGTAAAATAATAACAACAAAACATCTTACAATATTAAAAGTGAGTTGTAGCAGAGGCCATTGGTTATAGTGAGTGGTACAGCCTTCCAGCCCAATCTAGTTTCAGTTTCAGATGTGTTAGTCAGTTTTCTTGAGATCAGATGCACTACATGGTACTTAGCTTCTCATCTCAAGTTTGCACCACAACTTCTGCTTTCTGAATCATCGCCAGCTCTAGAGCAGCTGGAGTCTAATCCATTGCCAAGGACAGGCAGAAAATGCAGGAATTACCCAAGAGAGAAACTTTCAAACAATGAAATGCAGGTCAAAAATGCTTCTTAGTTTTCTGCTCTAGGTCAGCAATTCTGGTTGCATTTGACATCTTAAAGGTAAAAATGAATCAGCAGTGCTAATGGCTAACATTGCCCACACCAATGACCTTCATAATGGACCTTAAGTTTGCCTTTTCCTTTCTCAATCTGTTTCTTTTTTGTTTATTTGTTTTAAGTTTTTCCCCCTAATGTTTTATTTACTTTTGAGAAAGAGAGAGAGAGAGAGAGACAGACAGACAGACAGAGAATCTGAAGCAGACTCCACACAGCCTGACGCAGGGCTGGAACCCTCGAACGAAGTCGTGAGATCATGACCTGGGCTGAAGTGGGACACTCAACCAACTGAGCCACCCAGGCGCCCCCTGATCTGTTTCTTAAATCCTGCTTCTTGGGTTCATCTGACAAATTAACTAAGAACAATCAATTCCCTTTCTATTCATCAAAGAAACACTTTGATGCTTTATATAAAAAATGTAGGAAGTAGACTCCTAAGATGAGATTTTGGAACTGGAACACTCACTAGTCGGATGAGGAAGGAAGTTTATTACTGGTATAAGTTAGTGTGGTGATGACCACTGGAGGGCTGTGACATCAAAAATAGAAAGACTCCAATCTATGATGGATTGCAACTAAATCTACGTAAAATGTGAAACATTGTGTTTTTAAAGAGCTCTAGCACTTGAAATTACAGTTCAAGTGTACTTTAAGAATTTTAGAACTAACTAATTTTGTTATTAATTTCAGGAGCCTTGAATAAAAAGAATATTATCTATGACTTTCTTTTTACTATTTACTACTTTTACTTTTAAATTATCAATGATTATTGTTATTATTATCATTGTATTATTATTAATATTAATATTGTTAGTGAACTGTACAGATATTGTAAGAGACAGAAGGCCTTTGAGGAGACATTTTAAAAACACCTTAATTCCTGTAATAGAAGGGAAAAGGCTTGAAAATCAGCTCCAGAACTGAAATATAAGCATAGCAGAAATGCAAAGGAGACAGAATACACATCCATGACATGTCTCCTATGATACATTCATAGATACTTTTTATTGGACTAGGTGTCTACTTCCCTATTTTTTTTTGTTTAATAAATTGAGCATTTTTTTTTTTGCCTCTAGGGGCACTATACTTCTTAAGTATCTGCTTAATTCTCTGAAGGTCAGACACTCCAAACTACCGATTTGACCTTGTCATTTATTAAAATACATTTATCCATCTTTACTCTGATGGTTACGGGCTAATATCTGGCCTCTATTATTTTGAAATCTTATCATCTGCATTAGGAAGCACAGTTCTGTAATAGCATTTCCTATTATCAGCCCTGGCCTATAACCTTTCTTAATGGAACATTCCTTATTGCTATGGTAATGGAAGCAAGCTCTGAGTCCCCCTGTGGAACATAGTAAGCAGGTGGGTTTTTTGATCTTGCATAATATATCCATTATCAAATTCCCATTTTTCTAAGACTTTTTATCTATACCCATATGGTTAGCCATGGCAGCTCTGCTAGTTTTACTTTAATTTGTGTTGGCTGTCATGTTTTTCAAGTGTCCAAAATCCAACTTAATTTTATTATTAATATTGTATCATAAGGACCTGGCCTAAGGGACCCCTGCTTGGTTTTATGCTCTGCTGTCTTAAAATTCTTAATAATTTTTGAAAAGAGAGCTCTGCGGTTTCATTTTGCTCTAAGCCTACAAATGACGTAGCTGGTCTAGTGGATAGCAAGGTCCTCCAACTCAAAGTACTTGTCAGAGATTACCTATTGTTAACAATGTTGTGTAGTAAAACAGGCAGTCACATTCAAAGGGTCATGTTTCTTGTATTTCTTATCAATAGAAATTTGATCATAATTGAATGTAATATGCCACTTAATTTTTATTCAAGAAAATAAAGCATTTCAATGTTATTAGATATTCTTTAAAACATTTTTTAAATGTTTATTTAATTTTGAGAGAGAGCACATGGGTGTGGGCAGGGGTGGGGGGAGATCTGAGGAGGCCTCTGCACTGACACCAGCAAACCCAACGTAGAGCTCAAACTCACAAACCATGAGATCATGACCTGAGCCAAAGTTGGTGCTTAACCAACTGAGCCATGCAGATGCCTCATCATTAGATATTCTTATACTACAAAATTGTAGATAAGTATTTCTTACTCTATTACATAGGTGAACTAGTATCTATTTTATCAATATTCTATTATGGAATATATAGTTTCCAAAGTTTTTCAATTAGAAACAACTCAGGTGGGGGGAATATTATTTTTCTTTAAAATGAGTTGTTAGTTTAAATAATAAGCAACATTTACATAATATGAATATAAACTCATTTTTCTGTAAAAATAATGATGCTAAATTTCTTTTAGTGGTGAATGATCAAAATATATATAAAAGACAGGTGCCTGGGTGGATAGTTGTTTAAACATCTAACTCCTGATCTTGGCTCAGGTCAGGATACCTTAGTTTGTGAGATCAAGCACCTTGTCAGGCTCTGTCCTTACAGTGTGGAGCCTGCTTGGGATTCTCTGTCACACTCCCTCTTTGTCCCTGACCTGCTAGCATAAGCAAGCACTCTCTGTCTCTCTCTCTCTCTCAAAAGAAATAAATAAAGGTGAAAGAAATATATATGTGAATGAGTTATACCTGTTGACAAAGCATTTAACTACATATTATTTCTTAAATATAAGTACTCAGCTCACAGAAAAGTAAAATATGGGGAAAATTATGTAATTTTATGCATTCTGTTTTAGAATATGAAATAAATCTAATTAGTCTAATTAACGTTGGACTCCAGCACCTTGAATTCACCATTTGTAACAGAACTTTTTTTTTCTATGCTTCTTCCATAGGTAAACATTCATATCTTTCATTTATAAACACCGTAGAAAATAATTAGGCTACTTTTATTCTTGAAAATTAAATTTTATTTACAGTTTATCTTTTATTATTTTTCATTTATAAAAAATGCTTAGTGAATATCTCCTTAAATATATACTTTCATATCTTGAAAACTTCCTAGGAATATATTATTAGGAGTGAAGAGAAAAGCTCCCTAGACTAAATCTGAACTTTTATAGCTCTTTAAATTTTCTGCTGCACACAATTTGAAGTAAATTGAAAAAATATATTATGTGTCAATGTTGTCTAAGTGTATCAATAACAGTACAAGAAATATTAAATTCTTTTTATTTTATTCTTTTCTAAATGAACATATGCAAAGCAACTACTCAAAGGTATTTTAATTTGCATAATTTGTATGTACAGTTAAATTGAACTCCTTGTCAAATCTGTTGTGATGTATTCTATCACTTCTGTTAAATGTGTACCACTTTATTTACACATATGCTTTGATATTTTTGCAGTGACTTTTTTAAATGAGAAACAAAGAGATCTTGATCTGAAACATTAAAATTACCTTGGAGAAGAGAGATATTAAAGATAATTGGTTGAATCAACAATATTTATTGAAACATTGAATGTGAGGTGGGAGAAGAAAAGTCTTTTGTGAAGTATGTTTATATGACTGGATGAATGACCTCACAACTAATCAAGGCAGAGATTCTATTTAAAAAGCCACAGCAATGAATACTGATTTTGAGCATGTGAAATTAAGGAAGCCTGGGGATATCCATGTTAAGAATACATTAGGGTAAAAAGGACTAGAGCTCAGTGAAGATGTCAAGGAAGCAGATATTTGTATCATGTGTGAACCACCAGAGTATCTGTGGAATGTGCTGTGTCTAGGAAGGAGTACCTTACCCACATAGGTATAACAGGAGTATTTTTTAGATTCAGAATGTCACCTTATTCAGGATGCTACAAATAAAGAAAAATATAGGCCAATATTTCTGATGAATCTGGATATAAAGATCCTCAACAAAATGTTGGCAAACCAAGTTCAAAAATACATTATAAAGATCATACACTGTCTAAACCCGAGGCCCGGAGCCGCTCATCCGCCCGTCCGTCCGCTTCCACCCCGGGCTGCGGCAGCACTCGCTCTTCCCAGTGCCCGGGGCTGGGGCAGCATTTGTCTTAACCCACGGCCCGGGCCACTCATCCGTCCGCTTCCAGCCCGGGGAGGAAGTGGACGGGCAAGCGCTGAGGTGCGCTAGCTCGCCAGGTCCTGGCGGCGTCGCGGGTCCTTCTCCTGAGGGAGAGAGAGAAAAAGGGGCGGTGGGAGAGGGAGATGCAGAGAGTGAAGACACAACTCACGGTTTTCCAATCAGGCAGAAGAGAGAGAGAGTTTATTCAGAAAACTGTCACTTATAAAAATTTCAAGGCGGAAAAACAAAGCGGCTGACCTACGTCAGATACCAGGTAAACAGAGTCAAATGAATATTCAAAAGAAGCGCCCAGACTTGCCTTCAGCAATCCTGGGGGAGGGAGAGCTAACACTGAATACGGTTTTGATCTTTTATGCACCTTGGCCACTATTTCGTCTGTCGCAGCAAGACAGACGCCAAAGTTATTTTGGCCGTCTCCAGCTTCCAGATGCAAATCTTGTTTACTGGTTCACTCTCTTGAGAGTGAAAATCCTTGCCTGAGACAGACAGAAGACTTGGCCCCCGACAATACACAATCAATCAGGACGTATTCCAGGGATGCAAGGATGGTTCAACATCTGCACATTTGTCGTGTGACACAATACAACAAAATGAAGGAGACTGACCATATAATCATTTCAATAGCTGCAGAAAAAGTTTACAAAATTCAACATCCACTTATTATAAAAAACTTTCAATAATATGAATATAGGTGGAATGTATATCAATATAATAAAAGCCATATAGGGATAGCCCACAGCTAACACATTCAATGGCAAAGAATTGAAGCTTTTCCTCTAAGATTAGGAACAAGACAAGCGTTCCCACTTTCATCATTCCAATTCAACATAGTACTGAAAATTCTAGCTAGAGCAATCAGACAAAAGGGAAGGAAAGAAGGAAGTGAGGGATGGAGCGAGGGGGAAAGGAAGAAAAGGTATCAGAAACAGAAACAAATAAAATTGTCTCTATATGAAGTCAACATGATTTTTTATATAAAAAATCCAAAAGATATAACCAAAACACTTTTAGATCTCATCAATTAATTCAGTAACTTTCAGTAGACAAACTTAACATACAAATATCAGCATTTCTATACATTAGCAGTAAATTTTCTTAAAAAATATATAATCCCTTTTACATTAGCATCAAAACCAATAAAATACTAAGAATAAATTTAAACAAGGAGGTGAAAGATCATTTTCTGAAAACTATAAGACACTAATTAAACAAACTGAGGAAGACAAATAAATGGAAAGGTGTCCCATGTTTATATATGGAAGAATTAAAAGGTCAATACTATCAAAAAACCATTTATGGATTCAATGCACTCCCTCTCAAGATTCCAATTCCACTTTTTACGTATGTAGTAAAAATGTCTAAAGTTTATATATAATTCAAAAGACCAAAACAACTGGAAAAGAAATCCTGAGAGAGAAGAGCAAGTTCAGAAGAATCAAACTCCCTTATTCCAATCTATATTATAAAGCTCTAGTAATCAAAATAGTATGGTACTGGTGTAAAAACAAATAGACCAATGGAACAGAATGAGAGCCCAGTAATAAACCTAAGTGTATATGGTCAACTAATATTTGACAAGGAGCCAAGAATACTCTTGAAGCAAAGACAGGCTCTTCAATAAAGGAGCCTGGAGTAATTGGATATTTATATGTGAAAAAATGAAACTAAACTACTCACTTACACCTCTCATATAAATGAACTCAAAATGGATTAAAGACATAAATATAAGACATAAAATTATGAAGCACATGAAAAAAGAAACTTTAAGAATACAGCTCTTTGACATGGGCCTTGGTAATGATTTTTTGGGTATGACACCTAAAGCACAAGCAAAAAAATAAAAAATAAACAAATGGGATTATATCAAACTAAAATAACCCTTTTGAACAGCAAAATGAAGCATCAACAAAGTGAAAAGACCACCAATGGAATGGGGAAAATTGCAAACTATATATCTAATACAAAATTAATATCCAAAATATGTAAAGAACTCATAGAAAGTACAAGATCAACTCATACAATTAAATAGCAATTACAAAATGTAAAAGAGATCTGAATAGAAATTTCACCAAAAGAGAAATATAAAAGGGACATGATGACATGTGGGAAAGTTAAAAGAAAAAATCCTAAGAGTTCTCATCACATGGATAAAAGGGTTTTTTTTTTTTTCCCCTTCTTTCTTTTCTCCTTTCTTATCTTTTTATTTTATATATATCAGATGATGGATGTTAGCTAAACCTACTGCAATAATCATTTCACAATATATGTAAATTAAACCATCATGCTGTATGCCTTAAGCTTACATAGTGATGTATGTTAATTATTTCTCAATAAAACTGGGGGGAAAGTACACAGTTTAAAGGATCAGGTACACAATTTTTTTTTCTTAGTCAAGCCAAGATAAATGTGTAAACAGAGCAATATGTGTCAAATATTTTCATTATTAGGCTCATTTGGTCCATCTAGTTGGTTAACCTGCTCTCCCTTTTCTCAATGTTGTATGTTTTCCCCTAGTTATTTATTTGTTGAAAAATAGACTAAATCTAGATCAAGCACACAGGCCTATTTCCCTTTTATATTTTCAAAGTCATTCTTTTAGGTAGCCATTGCCATCACAAAGAGGGTTTTTTCCTGTATTTACAGTTATAAAATAAATATTCTATCTAGTAAGACTAATTCTAACCCAGAAACAGTTACATCAACTATGTAAACTAGGTTGTAAATCTGACTAGTGTCAGCATGAATTACCTAGTCAGTGAACAAGAGAAAACTTTGCTAACTTCAAATTTAGATTTCCCATCTTTCACTTGCTTGTTTCACAATATTTCAGAATCATATGTGGTTTAAAATATTTTAATAATAAAATAGTTACAAGTTACCAAGGGCCATTATATTTACAAGAGACTTCATGATTTCTAAATTACTTACTTCTTTCATTTTTATACAGTAAAATGACAAACTCATGATAAAGGTAAATATTTTTTGACAGTAGAATAAATATGACTCAAGGCTATCCATGGTGGAATAAGTGCTGTACAGGACTTCCATTGTGGCTATTAAATGTGAAATGGCATTTTCAGCTACAGAGCTCAATAAAGGTTTTTTTTTAAACCTTATAGTTTAAAAATAAATCTGATATCAACTAATTCTAGGGTTTTTTAATGCTTGAAAATAACTATTTTATTGAATTATAATTGACATATAAAATCCTATTAGTTATAAGTGTACATCATAGTAATTTGAAATTTTTATACATTATTAAATAACTCCACAATAAGCCTGGTTACCATAGATCACCATACAAATTTATTACAATATTATTGACTGTATTCCCTGTGTTGTGTATTACAATCCCATGATTTATTTCATTTATAAACAAAAGTTTGTTCCTCTTAATCCACTTCACCTATTTTACCCATTTCCCAGCTTTATCCTCTAATAATCAACAGTTTCCTGTATCAAGGAGTCTATTTCTTTCCATTTTGTTTATTTATTTAGTTTTGTATTTTAGATTCTACATATAGGTGAAATCATTCTCTGAGTTATTTTCCTTACCACAATACAATCTAGGTCCACCCATGTTGTCATAAATGGCAAGATCTCATCCTTTTTTATTAGCTAAGTAATAGTCCATTGTATGTAGGTAGGTAGGTAGGTAGGTATGAATTTATATACATACATGCATATAGATAGATAGATAGATAGATAGATAGATAGATAGATAGATAGATGTCTTCTTTATCCATCTGTTGATGGATTGCTTCCATTTCTTGGCTATTGAAAATAATCGTGCAATAAACATAAGGATATATATATCTTCTCAAATCAGTGTTTTCATTTTCCTTGAAAAAATTCCCATAAGTAGAATTCTAGAATGTATAGTAGGTCTAGTTTTAATTTTTTGAGGAAGCTTATACTATATTTCACTGTGGCTGCATTAATTTACTTTTCACTAATGGTGTATGAAGGTTCTTTTTTCTCATTCTCACCAACACTTGTCATTTTTTTGTCTTTTGAGACTAGCCATTCTGATAGATGTAAAGTGAAATTTCACTGTAGTTTTCATTTATGTGTCCCTAATGATTAGTGATGTCGAACATTTTTCCATGTGCCTTTCTGGACATCTGCCTGTCTTCTTTGGAAAAACATCTATTCAAGTTTTCTACCCATTTTAAAAAATTGGGTTATTTCTTTGTATTAAATTTTGTAAATTCTTTATATATTTTGGATATTAGTCTTTATTAGATGTATGACTTGCAAATGTTTTCACTCATTCAGTAGGTTGCCTTTTGGTTTTGTTGATGGTTTTCTTTACCATGTAAAAGATTTTTTGTTTGATATAATCCCATTTGTTGTAACTTTTGTTCTTGCCTGAGGAGACTGGTCCAAACAAATATTGCTAAGACTGAATTAGAAAATATTACTGACTATGTCTCCTTTTAAGGATATTCTGGTCATAGGCCATACAATCAGGCCTTTAATCTATTTTAAATTTATTTATTTTTTAAATTTTTTAATGTTTTGTTTAGTTTTGAAAGAGAGAGAGACAGCATGAGCAAGGATGGGTCAGAGAGAGAGGGAGACACAGAATCTGAAGACAGGCTCCAGGCTCTGAGCAAGCTCTCAGCACAGACCCTGATGCAGGGCTCGAATCCACAAACCACGAGATCATGACCTGAGCCAAAGTCGGATACTCTACCGACTAAGCCACCAAGGTGCCCCTGAATTTAATTTTAAATGGTGTAAAATAACTGTCCAGTTTTAGTCTTTTGTTGTCCATTTTGTTCATCATTTGATGAAAAACTGTCCTTTCTACATTGTATATTCTTGCCTCATTTGTCATAGGTTAATAGACCATATATGAGTGTTTATTTCTAAATTCTCTATTTTATTCCATTAATTAATATGTCTGTTTTTTTATTTTTTAATCTTTTATTTATTTTTGAAAGAGAGAGAGAGACTACATAAGCAGAAGAGGGTCAGAGAGAGAGGGAGACACAGAAGCCAAAGACAGGCTCCAAGCTCTGAGCTAGCTGTCAGCACAGAGCCTGATGCAGGGCTTGAACCCACAAACTGAAAAATCATGACCTGATCCGAGGCTGGACGCTCAATTGACTGAACTACCCAGGCGCCCTATACTGTTTTGTTTAATATAGCTTTGTAGGATAGTTTGAAATCAAGCAGAGTGATAACCCTTGTTTTGTTTTCTTTCTCAGGATTGGATTACCTATTTGTAGTCTTTATGATTCTCTACACATTTTAGGATTCTATGTCTTAGCTCTATATAAATCTCATTAGTATTTTGGTAGGGATTGCATTCAATCTGTAATTGAATGTAAAGACATTTTAACAATAGTAATTCTTCTAATCCATGATCATCATATATCATTCCATTTATTTCTGTAAACTTCTATTTCTTTTACCAATATCATACAGTTTTCAAAGAACAAATTTTTTGCCTTCCTGGTTAAATTTATACCTAGCTGATTTTTTATTACTAAAATAAAAACTAAATAATTTTTAAAGTTATCATCCTTAATTGTAGGGAGAATTTTATGGTAATAGCTATATTATTATTGCATGCTTTCTAAATAGAAATTGTATTTTCTTTGGACAAATTCAATTTTATGGTAATATGATTTTGATTTTAGTGAGCAAAAATTATATTATTATTTCTCCTTTTGTGTTTAATTTCAATTAACCTTTTGAATAAATTGTTCTCTTTAATTTTTTTAAAGTTTATTTATTTAGAGAAAGACAAAGATTGCAAATGGGGAAGGGCAGAGTGAAAGGGAGAGAAAGAATCCTAAGCAGACTCTGTGCTGCCAGTACAGAGCCTGACACAGGGCTTGAACTCATGAAACTGTGAGATCATGACCTGAGTCAAAAACCAAGAGTCAGCCACTTAACTGATTGAGTCACTTAGACACCCACTGAATACATTCTTAACATGTTTTTATATGTTAATTTCAGAATATGAGTATTTATTATATACACATAATTATTTCATAGGTACTAATTACTTTTGAATAACACACAACTACATCTTATCACATTTCCATCATAGGATAAGAACTTGTAATAAAAGTATTTTCTTGTTGTTTGTGTAAAATTGGACTAAGTACAATTTAGTATTTTTCTATAATTGCCTTAACATTAAACTTAATAAAATGATGGTGCTGTTCTTGTAAAACTGACTTTTACCAAAATATATTGACTTTGAAAGCTGCAATTGAAAACAAACAAATAAAATATATATGTTTTGAAGCTTCATGGGTGTGTAAAATTCTCAAGAAAATATATGGGTTTATGACTTTCAAACACCTTTTTTTAATAATCTAGAGTTGACTTTCCCTAAGACATTATTCTCCTAGAGTTTTCTTTGTTATTTTGTATTTTCCCTCTTGACTATGTTACCCAATTTAAGAGCTTAAATCACCACCGTGTGCATGAATACCATGTTTATGCCTACAACTATGATTTATTCTCAAAGTGATCATTTTACAGAAGTCTGATCAAAGTCTTCACTTGAAGGTCTCAAACTCACATCCAAAATTGAACTCATCTTCTTTTTTCTGAAATGCTTTTTCTACTCATGTGCTTATTTCTTGGCATTAATTAAATAGAAGTTTCCCTAAGCATCCAAAATAGAAGTTTCTGAAATAAATCTAATTTGTATTTTGTACCCCTGTCTATCTGTAATTTGCCTTCTCAGTATTATTCAACCCTATTTCTCCTTCTTGATTCTTACAATTTCTAGTAAAATATAACAATAATGCCCAGGCTATTATTATAGCATCTCATTGTTTTATTAGCTCTCAAACTCTTTCAATGAACCAAACACCCAGATGAAAAGGAATTTCTATATAAAGCAGCTAAACCACACTTTTCCTTTCCAATACATACTTGATGACTTTGATTTTAAATAAACAATGTGAAAACTCCTTATCTAGGAGTTAAATTCTCTAAACCAAATATCTTTTTAGCTTTACTTGTTTCAGCAAAATATCCTTAAGTCCCTTGTAGATGACTCAATTTATGTGTGTGATCTCAGAATAGCTGTCAAAGTATATACCTGCATTCCCAAAGCATCTGCACATTTCAAAGTAAGGTTCAAATACTGACTCACATAGTAAGCTTTCCCTGAAAATAAGAAAACAACACTATTCTCTCCCAAATCTTAAAACTCTTTTTCTGTTAAACCCTTATGACACATTACTTATTCAACACTTAGGTATTCTATGTACTTCCCTTCATGATAATCTACCTGTTTTTATATGCTCCACCCATCACACTTAGTGTAGCAGAGATTAAATATAAATTCACAACAAATATTTTTGAAAGTATTATAAATATTTCCCTTACATTTTATTTTATTTTTTAAATGTTTATTAACTTACTTTGAGAGAGATAGACAGAGAGAGACAGGAGCTCAAGCAGGGGAGGGGCAGAGAGAAAGAGAGAGAGAATCCCAAGCCAGCCCTGCACCGTCAGCACAAAGCCCAATGCAGGTCTCAATCCCATGAATAGTGAAATCATGACTTGAGCCAAAACCAAGAGTTGGACACTCAACCAACTGATCCACTCCCTTAAAAATGCAAGTGATTAAACAGCTTTATATAAGTTCATGAGGATCACTATTCTTATTTAAAAATAAAAGTAAAGAAGAAAAAGAACATAACTAATTAGTGATATTTTTTTGGATATTTCATTGACAGATTCCAAATTTTATTTTTATATGTTAGATTAAGTCAAAGATAGGGAATATTAAAGAAAAATGAAGCAGTGCATCATCTCAAAGGAAGCAGAGAAAAGAAAATAATCACTCAAGTTTTATTTACATTGAAGAAAAAATTAAGCTTAGCCCCCCCCCCCCCAATCTAATTCTTGAAACAAATCTCTACCTTTGGTAGACTACTTAAAAAGTTTTTTTAATGAGATTTCTTTTTTGTTTCCTGAATAGGACATGTTAGCTCTTCTTCCATGGTATCAGTGTATAATTTTGTATGTATCTATATAGAAACACAATTTAGATGTATTAGTCTGAGCATGATGAAGGCATGCAGCCTACAGTATATCTTGGAACACTGCCTAATAGTCAGTGTTCAGAAGGTAATTTGATAATTTGGAAATCACCTGTGGAAATCCTATAATTTTTCAGTTTGTAAGTAGCGACAACCATTGTCAATCACACATGTAACTGCTTTCAAATGGTCAGGTTTCATGGGAAATTTGCCAGTCCCATTTATGAAAGTCACACAAAATAAGTTATAAATCACATAAGATATTATCCCATTAATTAGATTGACTACCAATTTCAGTAAGCAACAGTGGCATGTAATCAATAAAAATATGATTTTATAGATTCAGTAATCATAACAAAGATAAATAGTGAGTAAATGCGAAAGCACTATTGTATCAGTGAATGTTGGTTCACAGAGAGGAAATTGCTATATTGCATGGCTCCCTTCATAATGTTCAGGAACCACATTGGTTCATCTCATTTTATGATTATTAAATGTAAGGGAACCCTTAATACCATCCAGGATACATATTGTATTTATCTGGTCAAATCACTTTTCTTTTTTTTTTTTTCTGTGTAATTGTTATATAATTTCTTAACAGTTCCTCTTTCTTCCTCACTCTCAACTGAGTCCGTTTTTCCCCATTTCAGGGAGAAAATAGAATCAATCTGAGAGAACTTCTCCAACCTCTCACAACCATAATCATCCATCTCTCAGCTTCTGAATCCATCTATTCTGATTTCCTGACTCACAATGCAGAAATTGTCTAAACTTCTACTAAGGTGAGCCCCTCTACAAGTTTAATATTTCTCCTCTTCCGTTGCCTACAGATGGATATTACTCCGATCAGCTTCCTTTCTCTTTCCCGTATTGTATATCTAGGGGCTGTTTCCCATTATGTGCAGAGAGGCCTTTATACTCTTTTCTTCTGACCAGAATAATTCCTGCTAGCCTGGTCCCAACTCCAGTGAGCTTTTTCTTACAATATCACACTAGGTACAGAGGTGTCTAATTTTCTGTTTTTTGAAATAAATCTGCAAATAATTATTGTGATATTGACAACCGATTCAAAAGTATTTGTTTTGATATAGCATTGAGATTATTCTGATGTAAACAAAATTATCTTTATTGCTACATGTCTTGCAAGTGGGAAATTGTCTTGACTTTGAGCAAAAATTATTGATACTCTTTTAAGGATACTATTAGCTACAATAAATGTCAAGTGTCCATTGACATTCACTTGCTTCAAACACATATTGAGGTGGATGTCCATAAATAGAAACACAATACACAGAAAACAATAAGAATTGGAGAAGAAGAGATATGAGTGGTAGGACAAAGAAGCTCTATATAAAAGTCTTTATGTCGTTCCATAATTGCTATGCATTTTGCTTTACCAGCCCTGCACACCATAGCCTTGTCTGGCACACACCCTAACTGATTACAGAACTGAATTTTCTGTGTACTGTTAAACAGTTTAAAGAGCTACTCTACCAAATCTGGCAAAACCTAATTCCTGAATGGAAATGCAATGGTCATGCATATATCTCCACAGTGCTCACATTTATTAAAAAGTGCAGTTTTAAAGTGTGTATTGCTTATACATATTTAATACTAAGAACGCTGATGGGAATGGAAGGGTATCTAGCAAAGACAGCATGTGAACGAGCCTGTTAGCCACGGGAAATTTGACTGTTAGCCACTTCCACTCCTTCTCTCCTTACTCCAAAGGAATTACAATGGCAAAAAAAAAAAAAAAAAAAGTGTTAACATGGACATTTTAGCTGATACTCTTAAATAGAAGCCAAATATGAAACTATATTGTGAGACAGAACATTCTGCAAAAAATAAGTGACTAAGGATCAGTTTTACACATTTAAATCCCTTGCTCACATCAAAGGTCTAAAGCAGTTTGGAATATACTGAGATGAGAAAATATTGAGAAAATTTCTTTGAAGAAAACTGCTGCTGTGTTGTGACACCATGCAAAAATTTGAAGTGATCATGGGTCAAAGTTTTATCAAAAACTGGATAGTATGCTGAAAGAAGAAAAACTGGGCAAGGGAGCTCACCACATTTCTCTTCCCATATTTCAGGCCTTTCTCTGGAACTACTAGTAGCAGGAAAGAAGAGGGTACCTATAATTTTTAAAAGAAATTGGTAGTTTTAGATATCACAAAAGCTACATACTGCATACTTTAAGTAGAGATTAGTAATCATGGCTTGCAGCTTAAAGTGACCATAGAAATATCTGGTATTAGTTAACTAAGAATCATGGGATTGCTGGAGTTTACATTCATGCAGAACAACAGGGGGAGACAAAATAGGTTACTTTATTATTATTCCCATGATTATTCCTGATTATAAGATTACTAAATTTATAGAAAGCCATCTGCCTTCTGACAATAGCCAAATGTTTATTTAATTAAGGAAAAGAATAAACAGAAAATAATATTTTATAATAAGATTTTATTTATTTTGCTTTATTTTTAGTCTCATATATTTTAGCTATAAAATAAAATTTATCTTGCTTTGCATTATTGCTTATTATTTCATTTCTCAATAACATAAACTAAACTATGGAAATTGTTACTTTTAATCTTTAGATATATTAATTTTAGATTTATTTTTAAAAGCTTATATTTAATATACTAATGATGAACTTCATTTTATTTATTTTTTTAACTTTTTTAATGTTTATTTTTGAGAAGGAGAGAGAGAGACAGACCTTGAGGCAGGAAGGGGCAGACAGATGGGGAGACACAAAATCGAAAGCAGGCTTTAGGCTCTGAGCTGTCAGCACAGAACTTGATGCAGGGCTCAAACCCACAAACCGCAAAACCATGACCTGAGCTGAAGTTGGACGCTGAACCGACTGAGCCACCCAGGTACCTCTGGGTTTTGTTTTTAAAAAAAACAAAATTCTAAACTCTCACTTATTTCTTTTAAATATTGTTTTAATGTTTATTTATTTTTGAGTGAGAGACCGAGCACGAGAGACAGAAGGGCAGAGGTAGAGAGAGAGAGAGAATCTGAAGCGGGCTCTAGGCTCCAAGTTGTCAGCACGGAACCCGATGTAGGGCTCGAACTCATGAACTGTGAGATCATGACCGGAGCTGAAGTCAGAAGCTTAACCTACTGAACCACCAAGCCACCCCTATAAACTCTCCTTTAAATTTTACTTTTTATGTTGCGTTTTAATCAAACCGGGAATGGATGGCATAAGGCTTACTTTGTTTTGCCTGAAAGAAGTTGAAACATTAAAGATTTGTTTAATTTATTTTATAAGATTTGTAAGTGGCTGATTATATAAGGAAAAATAAGAAACTCAAGAAAATTCTGGTATTTTTCATAAATCAAAAATTCAGGTGTTGTATTTTTATTATTTACATAGCCATCATTTTATTTATTTTATTTTATTTTTTTAACATTTTTACTCATTTTTGAGAGACAGAGAGAGACAGGGCGTGAGTGGGGGAAGAGCAGAAAGAGAGGGAGACACAGAATCTGAAGCAGGTTCCAGCCTCTGAGCTGTCAGCACAGAGCCCAAAGGAGACTTGAACTCACAAACCATGGGATCATGACGGTTAACTGCTGCTTAACTAACTGAGCCACTCAGGTACTCCTCCATAGCCATCATTTTAATCTACTTTTTAATCTTATATAAAGTCTTAATAGATTAATGCTAAGCCTTGAGAAAGCATTAATGAATTGTATGGTTAAGAGCTTCAACTTTCTTGGACTAGTCACATTTCCTTTAATAATTTATCATCAATTTACCATCTCAAATTGTGCCTAATATGTGTATGCTTAGTGTATTTTTATTTCTATGCATTTTGTTATTCTAGCTCTCCTCTTTCCTCTCTTTAATGACTGTGATTACATGTTGCTTCCATATATAAAACACCGTTATCATTGGAGCAGGGCTTGCCTTACCATGAAAGTCCATTTGAGCTGGACCATTTTTTTAATGTTAATTTATTTTGAGAAAAAGAGAGAGAGAGAAAGAGAGAGAGAGAGAATGGGCAGGGGTGGGACAGAGAGAGACAGAGGGAGAGAGAAGAATCCCAAGCAGGCTCTGCACTCAGCATGAAGTCCAATGCCGGGATCCTTGCCACACAGGTAGATCATGACCCGAGTTGAAATCAAGAACAAGGCACTCAACCAAATGATCAACCCAGGCATCCCTAAACCATTTTGTTCTCACACCAGAGCAATGCTGTCACATTTTTTAAAAG
Organism: Mungos mungo; assembly: GCA_004023785.1. Taxonomy (NCBI): domain Eukaryota; kingdom Metazoa; phylum Chordata; class Mammalia; order Carnivora; family Herpestidae; genus Mungos; species Mungos mungo. Next base: position 25,500 of record PISW01013314.1, read on the forward strand.
TGCTGCAACTTTTTGCTCTAACGAGATTATGTTGAGATAATTATCTCCAATTTGATGTGACAGTTTCCTAAATTGTTTTTCCATTCAAACCTTAAACTCTGCCAATGCATAGGAAGTGCCAGGAATAACTGACAACAACGCAGACAGCCAAATAATTTCAGTTTCAATAGAACAGTATTTGCAAATACATAGTAAGCAATTATCAAATATGTGTTGTTCTGCCATTCTTTGATCCCGATCCATAATTTCCCTTAAACAGTACATATATTCAGTGTACATAAAACAATTTTTTCCAAGGTGTCCTTGTGGAAATGTGCTCCAAATGGCATTTTAGTCACAGGTGCCAAGATTGAATCCATACTGTGCTATGTACAGACAGTAGATCATCTGCTAATGAGCTATCAAATTTTTTTACTACCTAAATATTTTGGCAAATAGTAGCTTAACTAGAAAAACATGAAAGAAAAGCCAGCTTGATGCAAGATTAAGGTCAAATGTATGAGTCATAACAGAAAGTAAGGGAGAGTTTTTATTTTAGAATCCACTTTATAATATTCTTGTGTTAGTTCTAGCTAAGAAAAAAGAAAGATTTCTTTTTTCCATACATATGATTTTAAATATATGACTATAATCACATAACTTTATTCAAAAATGTGTGTCTGGAAGGCAACAAACTGCAGGACAAAAAGCAGAAATGCAATCAAGTGCATATCCCTATGCATGTGTGGGGTATGTGCACATGCCTACATACATATGCATAAATCTATACTGTAAAGAGGGATATATAATAGATATTTATTCACTTTTATTTATTTATTTATTTGTGATGTTCAACTTAATTTATGTATAAATATAGAATGACATTTACATATATACATACATGTATACATACATACATACATGTACATATGTTGCCTTCATATTCAGATATTTTGAAATTTCATAATAGCAATTGTTGTGTATACGTCCTCAGTGTATATTTAATTAAGAGAATAAAACAAATAATGTTATTTCAGTATTCCAGTATGCTATTTCAAATTTTATTGCCCAAAGAGGAAAGAATTATCCGCGTTACTCCAAACACAAGATAGTATCTTTTAAGTTGCTAGATTAAAAAAAAAAATTGTAAAAACCTTACAATTTGAACCAGTATATTTCTGGTTCTTCCTTCTCTAATAATACTAGTATGATTATATTAAACAGACTTAAACATAGCATAATTGAGGCAGAAGATTCAGCAACTTATTCTTTGATTCTATTATTGTTTAGTCTCTAAACTGGAACTGAAACAACTTTAAGAGAGGGTCAGAATTGTAGAAGAAAAAGAAAAAGAAGAAGGAGGAGGAGGAAATAAACAGTTTTAAAAAACGATGGAACAAATACTCAAGAGGCTTTTAAAATTTGAAATCATGATTTGTAGGTATATGAAATTAATTTTCAAGATTTTCTTTCTCTTTGTATGGCAGAGTGAATTTAAATGTTATAGTATGAAGGTAAAGCAATACAATTAAGCAATCATAAAAAACATAT